>JADLZN010002200.1:68922-219685 GCA_018155175.1 Sinocyclocheilus anophthalmus | reverse complement strand
GCCGGTTGGAGGCGGTTTTAGGACACAACTGCATCGCAACCGACCGTTCCACCGGGGGGACCCTTGTAACCCCTAGCTGCCCCACCATCGAGAGTGGTGAGGAAGGAGGAACTAGCAGATCGGTTTCCGGCAGTAAAAAAAGATGCCGTCCACAACTTGTTGAGCTCATCATGCACCTCCGGGAAGAAAGGCATCGATGCGGGGCGCTGAGAACCAGCGCGGACCACCCCGAGAACCAATCGTGCAACCTTGAGGGCTCGGGACACGGTGGAAGTCTCCACTCGAGCCCTACCCCTACGGCGGCCCGGGAAAGCATAGCCATTATTTCTGGATCCGATTCAGGCATTGCTACAGTCCCGGAGGAGAGCAGCGCAGCCGAATCTTCCTCTCCAAAAAACTCTGGCTCACCCTCCGATGCAGCAAATGACATCTGGTTGCTGGGAGGAGCACCAAAGGATACGGCTAGTACGCTCCTTGTAGAGGGCCCATCACGTTCCATTGGCAGCTCAACTGGCAGCGGAGTGCCTCAGACCGCCCGCGCTACTGCCTGAAGTAGCCCCCCCTGGCTGCCGCCAAGAGGAGAACTAGATCAAGGCAGAGGCAACGGAACTCCGCCCCTTGAGGAAACGGAGCTTGGCCCGCGACTCCGAGATGATCATCTTCCCGCAATGAGAAGATGACTCATCCACAAACGCCACCTCAGCGTGCTACATGCCCAGGCACGTGAGGCAGCGATCGTGACCATCACCCAGCGCCAGGTAACGACCGCATCCAGAAACGCCTGGGTGATACGTTGTCTATAGAAATACCCACATCGTCTTTACAAAGATGTAACGTCAAGTTTGCCACGCAACGTCGTCTTTAAATAGACGCACCCGAAATTGCTCTTTTAGGGGAAAAAGCTCTTTTAGCGTGCTGAGGCGTACAGGGGAGATGATCATCTGCAACACAAACAGGGGGTAGTGCAGCCTGATGTGTGCAACCCACTCGACACGGGAAACCACCACCGCTGAAGCGCCGTACCGCCAACACGAAGAGCTCTCCAAGAGCGCGCTGAACTCGTTCAGTCTTCTTCTCTCAGTAGAGTAGTCAGGAGCAGAACGATGTGATCGCTCGGCTCCGAAGCGAAAAGCTGAATATGCGCTGCATCTGCTGCCTACTTATACTCACGCTGTGATCAGCAGCAACTGGATGCAATAATCGCATGCCAATGAGCATTGGCTCGTTTAGTTACACTCTAAGTAGTTTGGTCTCTCTAAGCGAGATCCCAATTTCGTCAGTCATCCGACGTGACATCGAGAGTGGCCGACTGAAAGGGAACAATACTTCTTCAACATTTATTAATCTTAATGCATTATTAATGCATTATTAAAATCAACAGTTCTGCTTGTTAACAGTTAATACACTCTGAGCAACTGTATTCTCATTAACAACCATTAAGAAAGAATAAATACTGTAATAAATGTATTTGTTCAGGTTAGTTCATACATTAACATTAACTAATGGAACCTTATTGTAAAGTGTTAACTTAATATTAAATATCCATATATTCTTTTTATTCAGTTCCATGCACAGAATCAGATACTAACTTGTTTTAAAACTAGTCTCCAAATAATGGATAACCTACAAGGCTATTATTATCAGAGCATGTGAGCAGAGATGGCGTCACGAGAGAGTAACGTCATTTTACCAGTGTTGTGCTGTACAGCTGTATACAGCATGTTACCGCACAGTAGCGTTACTGCAAACAGGAACAAGTATACCGCATAGAAATGTTCTGTCAGTGCGTTACTTGAGCAGACTTTCCGGTGAGCATGAGCGGTACACGAGAGGAACACACATTTAGAGAGGACTAGATGGTCCTCAATGCAGAACACAAGATCTAGGGGGCGAGGTTGGATCCAGATCCAACTCCTCCCACATTACATATCCCTAAACCTAACAGTCTCCACCCTCTGATGGATCTTGTATTCTGCAGTGAGTGGCTACTGCGTCAAACCGCGCATTGAGGAGGAGAGTGAAACCTGCACGCTGAACACTGCTGGGAGGTGCGGCGCGCCATATAGCCTATTTATTATTATACATATATTTTCGGCTCGTATTTTCAGCCTTTATCCTCTTTCGGCCGAAAGCGGCATTTTCAGACAATAATTTTCGGTGGCTGAAAATTCGGTGCATCCCTAATAAACATAGAAATAAATAAAACTTAAAAATAATGGAAAATAAATATAGAATTTAAAAATATATTTACTTAATTTAAATAATAAATTTGGTAATAGTATATAATAAATTAAATTGAGTTATAGTATTACTTATGAATAATTATTTATAAATTATTATATATTTATCATGGCCATTAAAAACTGTGTTTGATGAACTTTGCAATGGTAAGTAAGTTAGAAGAAACAATAATCAAATAAAAATATAAAATGTATAAATATTAAAATAGTTGCAATAAGAATTTAATGTAATATTTAGATTTTTAATGATCAATCATCTAACTATAAATATGAATAGATTTATTTCTGGCCATTATACTGTTATTTTGTATAATTTTTCTAGGGCGAGTAAGGTAAAAAAAATAAATAAAAAATTAAATGTAATAAATAAAAAAGCTAACAATAATACAACTAACTATATTTTAAATATGAAGTTATAAATTTTGCATAATTATAAGAAAAATGTATAAATATTATTACTGGCCATAAAACACATTTGCCTTATTTTTCCTCGATAATGATGACATTCCATCTGCCATTAGACTCATTTATGACAGGGGGTGGGGCCCGTGATCCTGGAGGGCCGGGTCCCTGCAGAGTTTAGCTCCAACCCTAATCAAAAACACCTGAACCAGCTACGGTCTTCGGGATGCATTTAGTTTTTTTTTTCTAGTTTTTAGGGTTTGAGCTGAACTCTGCAGGACAGTGGCCATCCAGGATCAACGTTCCCCACCCCTGATTTATGAGCTAGTCTATGTCTCTTGGTTAAAATGCTGTTTACCTGCCAAAGCTGGTAAATTTTTACTCACATTTGGTGTTTGGTGACATTTCTTGATGATTCTTGATTTCTTGATAAGACACTTCACAACTTATTTCTTTACAATACCCGCTTGCTTGCCAGAGAGGTAATTTTGTAAAGACATTAAGGGCAGATATACCTTTATGAAAAGCAATAAGACGTCATGACGGATCAGACTCCTTTGATATATTGTATTTGTACAAATAGCAGTGCGGGATATGGATCATAATCATATAGATTTATATCAGGGGGGTTTGTAAGTAACACATCATTTGAGCGGCATAGTGTTATGAAAATGGCTTTAACAGCAAGATAAATGGGATGTTTCCCGACACCTTCCAGCTATTCGTTCCGTTGGCCAATCACAGGGGAGAATGCAGTGACACAGATAAATGTCATGTGCAATCTGAGCCACAATCAAGCATTCATTAAATGCACGACACGGAAGAGCTGCCACTGTGATGGCCGAGAGCGGACGCCCGATGAGGAGGAAGTCAGTCCTGCCCCGTGAGCCTTTAACTAAGATGGGCACCTGCAATGGGACGCTGTTAAATGACACTATCAATCAATCATGACAAAAGCAAATTAGAGCCACAGCCAGTGTTTGGCAGGCAAAGAGCAAAGCTCTTCAAGAACGAACTAGGTTTTCTTTCCCCTGCCATTATATACTGTATTTATAATTCATACGCCCAGAATGTGAGTAACAAACGCACATATGCAAGGGTCTAAACTACAATTATGCATGAAGTTCGAAAACAAAAAAAACTTATGAAGTAATTCTAAAATATTTATAAATGATAAATTAATTGTAAAATGTAAAAACAAAAAAGACAAGCATGTGGACAAAGGACAAAACACAAGTCCAAAACAACTTTTGGCAGTAAGAAAAAATAAGTTAAATAATGTAATAAATGTTATAATAAATAATAAATAAAAAACTAATGTTAACACTAATAAGTAAAGATAATATACAATAAATATAAAACGTACAATAATAAATCTAAAACATACAAATTAAATTAAAATAATTGTACAAAAAAAAAACAAGGACCAAGAAAGCTGGGAACAAGTCACAAATGCTAAATAAATAAAATATAAAAATAAAATAAATAAATAAATGTTAAAGTTGAACAAATATATAAAGTAATATTATAAATACTTAAAAAAAAGCACACATGACTGAGTAAAAAAAAAAAAGGAAAATAAAAATAAAAAACCACACATGATGAGTTAAAAAAGACAGCATGCTAGGTCCAGAAACTACCTTTTTTGGCAGGAATTGGAGGGGGGGGGTAATAGTAAATAAATACAAGTATTCACTAAATATAAAAATGGTAACAAGTATATGATAATGTAAATAATTTATAAATACAAAAAATATGATAAATATTAATACAAATTTAAAAAACCAATAATAAAAAAAAAAAACAGACAGAGAAGCTGCCCCTGTGATGGCCAAGCCTTTGACTAAGATGGGCACCAGCAATGGGACACAGTTAAATGACACTATCAATCAATCATGGGAAAAGCAAATTAGAGCTACATTCTCTGTGTTTGGCAGGCAAAGAGCAAAAGCACTTCAAGAACTAACTAGGTTTTCTCTCCCCCACCATTATAAAATGTATTTATAATTTATACGCCCAGAAGAATCCATAACCAAGCGTCTCATATTCAAATAGACCTGTGGCGATATATGAAAACCAAATGTCATTTTCAAAAGTCGCCCGGAACGCCTGGCTAGACTCTGTAACTCTCCAGAAGCCATTTAATTTTTGAAAATGTGCCGCATAAAGGCTTCCCGGGCTCAGATTGGAGCTGATTGGAAGCTGGAGCCCAAACAGCCAATGATAATGAGGTTTTGCTGAGCATACGGCGTGATTTGAATGTATAATCTCTCCCAGACACTCTCTGTGATTGGCTGCTGGAGAGCTACAGGGCGTGTGATTGGTCAACAGCAGCCCCGCCCACTCATCCTGTCACACGGTCCTGACGGATGTGCATAATGAGCTGTGATTGCCGTGCGATAGGCCTCGGCCCTGCGGATATTACAGCTTAATATCTGACAGTGACGCTGTAAATGAGCACCTAATAGAGCGGATATGGGCAGTGATGTTTTTAAATAACCCTATTTGGACTAAATACCTCAGATGAAAGTTTGGCAAACAGAAAAAAGTTCTCCTGAATGGAAAATGACAAGGAATGGACAAAGGACGGAAGATAAAATTGTCCTCTAGGCCATTTCAAAGTCATCCTCAATGAATCGGATGCGTCAGTGGATGATCTATAGTCTGAGCCTAATAGATGGCTGGAAGTATGACGATATATAATGTATGACAGTAGAAATGGATCAAATGTATGGGCAGGACTTACTTACTTGCTTTATACACAGTGTATTGACAGATCTTTGTACTGTATGTAGGGCTGGGTAAAGATATTGATTCCCAAAACTAATGACTTTCTTTATAGTGAATCAAAAGCACACTGATTCCTGAAGCGAATGACTCTTAGGTTATTTTTAGTTCATCAATACAGCGCAACCAGATTAGTCAGATTCTCAAAACAAATGACTCTTATGAACTGGATCTTGTTAGTGAATCAAACACATACAGCGTGACCAATGGTATCCAAATCATAAGCAAATGACTCGAATAAAAAGGTTATTTTTAGTGAATTAAAAACATACGCAGATTCTCAAAACAAATGACTCTTATCATTTGGTTCTTTTCAATGAATCAAAAACAGTGTGACTAATATACTGTAGTACAATTCACAAATGACTTTGATAAACTGCTTCTTTTTAGTGATTTAAAAACATACAGTTTGACCGATGTAGTCAGATTCTAGAGAAAACAAAAGACTATTCTAATTTGGCCAATGTATGACGACTGACGAAACAATTGACTCTTATGAACCAGTTCTTATTAGTGAATCAAACACATACAGTGTGATCAATGTAATCCAAATCACAAACAAATGGCTCATGAATCTGTTCTTTTTAGTGAACCAATCGCATACAGTGCCCAACCAATGTATGCCAACTCTCAAAACAAATGTATTTCTTTAATCAAAATGTAATTTATAACTGCAATATACCAAAAAGAATCAGAATCAAACTGAGCATTTGTGAATCAACTTGCAATCAGCCCTACTTTTTAGTTGTGTGTATTCATAATGTTCATGAAAATAAGCATCATGCATAGTGAGTAAATAATGCCAGATGTTTCACTTTTGAAAACTATTGCATTATGTTTCATAAACCGATCGATGCAGTGCAGATGAAAGTGATAATCTTAGTAAAACTAATACAAAATCAAAGTAATGTGTGGATGGTAATATTTATTATATTACCTTGACTGCGTCGGATAATTAGATTTGTACTTTTCTACGGTGGATTTAGGTTAGAATATCAGGGTCACGGTGAAGAGAACTCACCTGCGAGTTAAACCTCAGCTGGCACACGCCGCACGAGACAGCTTTCCTTTTAGAGGAGGCCGAAACGCTGAACGTGTGATGCAAAACAGCTTTCTGAACCGGGTCCATCTGAGGAGAGGAGAGAATGGAAAAGCAGTTTTATTAGCCTCATTCACCCCAGCGGCACGCTGAATGTCAACTCTGTTACCCATCGGACGGCGTGATAAAAACGTCGCCCCCGGCGGCTTCACCAGAAACACGACTTGTGGTTGCACAGTCTGGAACACGTTAAAGGCCAACGATTTTCACACACACGTTCTTCAATCAACACAGCAGGGAAAGAGGAGGGGGAAACAAACTCCACAGAGGATTTCATGAGAACCCGAATCAGAATTATACACTCAGAAATGTCTGCTGAAATTACAACAGCTTGCATGTGTCTCGTTTGAGCACTAGTTTATATGACAACAATTAGTTGAACATGCATATTCAGAGTTCTGCTGTACAAAAAAAAATTGTACTTTAAAATTTAAAAATTAACATATTGGCAGGACATCTTTACCTGCTTTACACACAGAATATCAGCATATTAGATCATTGTATGTAGGGCTGGGCAAAGACACTGATTCCCCAAATGAATCAGTATTCTAACAAACTGGTTCTTTATAGTGAATCAAAAACAGAGTGCAACAAACAATTCTTCTTTGGGAAATCAAACATGTTCAGTGCTTGTAGTTTGATTCACAAAACTGATGACTCATGAATCATTGTTTTTATTTCAGTGAATCAAACATACACAGTGCAAACAATGCGGTCCGAATCATGAAACGACTGACTCTTATGAACAAGTACTTTATAGTGAATCAAAAAACATACAGTGCAACAAAGCAATTCTTCTTAGGGAAATCAAACATATACAGTGCAACCAATGTAATTTGGTTCACAAAACTGATGACTCATTACATTTATTTTAATGAATCAAACATACACAGAGCAAACAATGCCGTCCGAATCATGAAACGACTGACTATTATTAACTTCTTTTTAGTGAATCACAGTACAGTACAGTATAGAAAGGCCAATGTAGTTTAATTCTTGAAATAAATGACTGAGCTGAGCTGATATATAATAATACTTAAATAAGTACATTATTTACTTAACACTAAGAATATTTATCATTCATTCATACATTCATTCATCTTTACCAATACAATTTTCATTTATTGGTGCTCTCATTATTAGTTGATATAAAAAAAACTTTAAATGTTACTCTAAAATCGTTAATTTATTAAAAATATATATATATATATATTATTATATATATATATATATTATATATATATATAGATATATATATAGATATATATATACTGTATATGTTAGCCTTTAGTGTCACTGGTTCACAGGTACCAGCGAAATTAGCCATCCAACTGTCCATACATACAATATGACAAGGGGGTAGACAGGACAGGAGGACATGGAATTTAAGAAAGAAATACAGCATAACATGAGGGAAGGGAGGAGATAAAAAAAACAGACCCCAGACTATGCTCCTATGGGGAGCACAGTGTGGGAACAGGAAAAAAAAAAAACACCTCAGCAAAATTAAACACATCAATACAGCGTGAGACACACGACTTGCAACAGTGTAGGGGGATAGGGGGGGTGGAGGTAACCCAGCACAGGCAAGCAGCCATCCGGTCCTGCAGCCATTCTCGGCGCTGATCGCAGACCCGCTTGTCAGACTGGCGGAACAAAGCGGCGAAGGCGAGGGATGGGGGGGTCGGGGGGGTGAATGCATATCTTTATATATGTACGTGGGTGAGTATGTATGTATGTAAGTATGTAAAAGTTCTTGTATGTGTAGGCCTGGAGAGTCGCTACTCCTGGCATCAATCTAGGTGCCTCAGTCCGCAGGATTGTCATAGCGATACACAGCAAGTTGCCATGGAGGCAGCCTTGATCAGGTCCCAGACAGAGTCAGCAATCAGCATGTGTCAGAGGAATTGGGGGAAGGAACACAAGAGCGTCTCACTGCAGTGCTCTCTCGGGGGAGTAGTTGTTCCAACAGCGGCCTTGGCTGAGGCCAGTGCTGGTTGAGGGGAGCCGAAAGCAGATAAGATTGGGATTGTTTGGTCTTGGGGCAAGTAGCCGCATTCCAGTTTACACGACTACTCTCTTTGTCCATTCTGGTCTCCGAATCGATCCATTTGCCTTTGCAAAGCAGTGAGCTTCTCCGTGATGTTATCCATTTTGCGGTTAATATTCCCAGTCTCAGAGCTGACCGCTCTGCCCCCTGCTTCAATCATGACGGGCAGCCTTGTGAGGCGTTGGTCCGTTTTCTGAATTTCTCGATAAACCAGGGCAATGCCTAATCCAATCAGCATAAGACCTGTTATCATGGTTCCGAATAGGTAGATATCTTCAATGTCCTCCACGGAAAGAGCCGCTAGACACACGACCCGCCACCTTTCCCACGCGTCCATCGTGTAGCCAGCTGCGAACGTTCCGTCAGGGCAGTCAGGTTCCCCCGAACCCAAGCTTCTTGTCGAGAAGATGGTGTCAATTGCGTTGAGAGACCAGTTGATCAAGTCCATGATTTTTTAGATTTTTTAGTCTGGAGAGCAGTGCGGAGAGAGTCTCTCAAAATCAAGACAGTAGACAAGACGAGAGGAGCAAAAGCAGGGAAGGTAACGGGGAGGAGAGGGGGAGAAAATGCGACCGCCTTCGCTGAGAGCAGACGAGAAAATGATCTATCTATCTATCTATATATATATATATAACAAACTTTCTCAACAGGAGGTAGTAAATGTACCACCAAACATTGTCCCTGTTTTTGGTAAATAAATTATTAAAATGTTACTAAAATATGACAAAATTTTCTTTAGTATTTACTCTTTGTCTGTATGATAGTATTCAGTCACACTTTCTTAAGCAAATTGTTGATACTATAGGGCCTGATCTCCTGTTTTTATTAACACGTGTTTGAGTTCTAGTACGGCCCCTGACTGCCTAAAACATGCTTCAGTCACTCCTCTTTTGAAGAAACCAAATCTTGATGTGTCTGATTTAGGCAATTTCAGACCCATTTCTAATCTTCCTTTTATTTCCAAAATTTTGGAAAAGGTTGTACTTACTCAACTACCTTCTTTTCTGGATTCTAATTCATTTTATGATACTTTTCAGTCAGGATTCAGAAAACGACACAGTGCCGAATCTGCTCTATTGAAAGTTACTAATGACATTATGCTGGCTACAGATAATGGGAGTGCTGTTGCTCTGGCCCTTTTAGATCTCAGCTCAGCTTTCGATATGGTTGATCATACAATTCTTATTTCCCGACTGGAAAATCTTGTAGGCATTAGGGCACCTTTCTAAATTGTTTCCCGTTTTTTTTACCAACAGGAAGTTCTCTGTATGCATCGGAAAACATACCTTCTCAGCAGCACTCCTGTGGTGTTCCGCAGGGATCTATTCTTGCTCCAACATTGTTCTCTTTATACCTGCTGCCATTAGGTTCCATCTTTTTTAAATATGGAGTATCATTTCACTTATACGCTGATGACACCCAATTGTACCTCCCCTTTGAACACAATGATTCAAGCTCCATAGAGGTCCTGCTAGCGTGTTTACAGGAAGTGAAATTACGGCTAATACACAATTTTCTGGCCTTAAATGAGAATAAAACTGAAGTAGTACTGTTTTGTCCAAGGGATTTTTATGACTTAGGTGATCTGGACTTTGGCGACTTAAGTTCTTATGTCTCCCCATGTGTGAAAAATCTAGGTGTGTTGTTTGATTCAGGTCTCAAGTTTGACAAACAAATAAATTCTGTTGTCAAATCATGTTTTATCCTCTATGACGTCTCGCAAAATTTAAATCTTTTCTTTCTCTAAAGAACTTTGAAATAGTCATCCATGCATTCATTACTTCACACCTTGACTACTGCAATTCACTCTATTATGGAGCAAACCGATCATCTATTTGACGCCTTCAAATGGTTCAAGATGCTGCAGGTTGTTGACTGGTAGTCGAAAATTCGATCGCATTTCTCCCATTTGAACTTCTCTGCACTGGCTACCAGTCAAACTGAGAATAGAATTTAACATTTTAGTTTTTGTTTTTAAAGCACTACACGGCTTAGCACCAATGTATTTATCTGATATTTTACGTTGTCACAATCCATCTAGGTCACTTACATACGACTACCTCGGAGCGCTCTCTGTTTGTAGATCGAGGTTAAAACATCTTGGAGGCCGTTCTTTCGCGATAGCAGGCCCTAAACTCTGGAATAGCTTACCGGTATCGATCCGAATGGTGTCATCACTCTCCTCTTTTAAATCAAAACTTAAAACAAATTTTCTTAGTGTGGGTTCCTAATGTATGTTCTTATTTTAGTGTGTGTTTTAGAGATTGTAATTTTTTTTAATTTTTATCGAGATCTGATCTGTACAGCACTTGTCAACCTGGGTTGTTTTTAAACGTGCTTAATAAATAAATAATGAAATTAAACTTAAAAAAAATTAAGTAGACTACAAGAAATATTAAGGAATCTTACGAATCCCATTCCTAGTATATCATATGTTGTTTATTCATTGATTTATTTTAGACACTATCAGACTAATGTCAAATTGAGGCATGGTGAAACAGGATATGACATCGTCGGGGTGGTCTTCGGTGTGCTGAGAGCATCTCGGTCTTCGATGAGCTTGTGAAATTACACCGATGCTCTCAGCCACTGCCTGCTGCCTTCATTTGTCCATCCATCAGATAAGCGTCCGCCTCCTGCCTCCGTCTCCTCAGACTGATATACGGGCGCTCTGTCCTCTGATGTCTGTTCTATGATGGTTCAACAACTTGAACCTGCTGCAGACAGATGTCAGCCCAGCCGCCGGTGTTACACAAGCAGAAAATCACTTTCGATTCACAATCGTTTTCTGCGGCCAGCTGTAGATGAGGCTCCTAAATCAATTCCACTTTAAGCTCCGACAAGTGACACGCAGTTTAGAAACCTGATACACTCTTCTTTATTAGACCCCATCAGGCCAATCAGTCGCAGTAAGTTATGGTCTGATGTCAATTTCTACGAATCCGTGCCATATTGGTACCACATGTACGTGTTTGAAATGAACATGAAAAATTGCTGGACAGCGTATCTGAAAACGTTACATAATTATAATTGCGGCATAACTCTACAAAGAGGACGAGGTGGCACTTAAAAACAGCAGGATGGGTGCAGGTTTTGGAGAACGTCCAGCTGGCCAACGAGGGGCTGCAGGGAAATCGAAGGACTCGGAGGAGGACGTGCGAACAACGCGAAAAAGAGATAAACCATCTGTGCACGGCGATGACCTCGCGCTCCAAACATGCCGTGTTCAGCGAGGAAATGCTGCTTCTCATTCAAAGCGTTTACATGCACAATAAAAACCTGATAACCATCAAAAACAACTCATTAGAAAAGCTCAACAACTCAAGAACAACTGTAATAACCTTGCTTACATGATACTTTGAAATCACCAGGGTTTTCGAGGATTTGTGTGTCAAAGCAAAACATGCACACAATAAATAACAGGGTTTATGAAGACTTTAAAAGACCTTTTTAAGACCAAATAAAGAAAATTGAATGGAATAAATTGAATGGATCATACATAATATGTCAGTATGGCCTCTAAATGTAAATGCAAATACTGTGAAGCGTATTAGCAACGCTTCACAGTTTGAAAATGCCATTTCTAACAGATCTCCATTATTTTTTTATTCATCTTCCAAAATACAGTTGAATAGCTCTGCTCCTAACTACTACAATATTGAAATAACTTTTGATGTACCCTCTGATCCCACTGCTCGGGATAAGGATGTTATTGAGAAAATATTGAGAAAGCAACTTTTTGCAGTGCATGCAACATTTAATGCCATGACTTTTGATTTTAAGACTTTCTGCTCTGATTTAAGCCTTAATTTGTGGAACAGAAGACTTTTTAAGACCTTTATAAGACCAGCAGAAACCCTGGAATAAGCAGCTAGAACATCAGTAAGAGCAAGATAAAAAAAACTTGTGCACATGACTTCACACATCCCAGCCTGATAAACTATTATGGAAAAGCTGTTTATGAATAACATATAGAAGTCATGCACAATAAAATCAAGAACATGCATTAAAGTCATGATGCAACATAAGTAGTAAAAGGAAAGATGTTTAAGAGGCAGAGATTTTTTTTCCAATTTTGAATAAAATGCTTAAATTATGCACAATAAAACCAAAAGCATGGAGTAAGAAAAGTATGATGTAAGTATGATGAAGAAATCCTTTTTTAAAAGTCTTGAATAACGTATAGTATACATCATATGCAATAAAAACAAGAACATGCATTAAAGTTGCAATGTAACTGAAGTAGTGAAGGGAAATTTGTTTAAGAGGCAGAGCAAGTTTATGAAAATATTAAGAAGAAACTCTTATTCTTTACAATTTTGAATAACATGGTTTTATTGTGCAGAATTTAAGCAAGAATGTGCATTAAATATGAGGGTATTGGCCATAAGCATCAGACCCCAGCGCAGAGTCGTTCCTGTGGTGTCAGTACCAGCATCAAAGAGATTTGTTACCGACATCATAAGGTTCTTCTCATGAAAATATGAGTCCTTCTTGTCGGATTTCTGTCAAATGCAATCCACAAAATGAATATGTATTCCCTTTACCACCATAATAAGCTAAAAAAAGACTCAAATTCAAAATGACAAGTGCTTGACTGAATAAACTAAAAAAATAAAAAATAAAGTTTGACCTATTCGGATCTTGTGCAAACTACTAATTTTCATCTGCCCCCTGAATATTTCGATTATTACAGTAAAGGGGATCACTTAAAAATGACATACCTCGTCATGCTGTTTGCGGATGAGAAACGAGTCAACAAATCCTCTGCGGTCATGTGGATTCAGAGTCTCCAGAAGCGCATTGATCAACTTCATCATCTGTTCTCTACTTTGGATAATATTTTTTACAATAATCCTTTTGCTTTTCAGTAATGGACCCAACCACGGAAATGTGTTGTAAAGCTAGAAATGGACACAAGAGAAACTGATGTTGTCCAGAAATGCACTTTCAGAATGGGTGTTTTGTACATAAATAATAGTAGTATCTGTGGACAAAATACAGTTTCTGGTTAACATTGATTATACTCACCCCCATAGAAATTGATCCACCAACCCGAACATTTTCATTTGCTCTGTCGACCATTTCAGTGAATTGAGGGTCTGTGTATTCAAATCTGCTGCCGTACACGATAGATGAGATGATGTTTGACACAGCGTAGTTCACCGGCTGTGTCGTGTCGAAGGGTTTCTCTGTGAAGAGGAAACAACAAACTGTCTCTCAATGGATCTTATAAACTAAGAGCATGTTTGCATGTGCGTGTGTCTCAGCTTGTACCTTCAAACTTATCAAACTCTCCTTTCAGATACTGAATTTCCTCTATGATTTTCTCTTCACTTCCTCTCTTGCCCATCCCAAAGTCACGAAGGTTGCTGAGAGCGAAGCGTCGCATTTCTTTCCAGTTCTCTCCATTGGAAAAGATGATCCCTGATCAACACAAAAACATCAGACAATGAGTCTGCAGCAACACTAGTAGAGAATGATAATGCAATGAGTTCACTATCCTTTATGACATATACAGTGTACCATATACATATACAAAAGCATTGTATGGCAGGCTAATAAATGAATAATCTATTTGCAAATCAATTTATATTACTTTAAATAATTTTCACTAATTACTGATGGGAACCCATTTATATTTCTTTATTAAAGACAGCATTCACTTTCAAGCAAACAGTCCTGTAATAATAGCATTTTTAGGTTTTTCATTGTTGCATTGGCTGGTTCCCACCAAATTGTGTATTCATCCTTAAGATGAGCTCATATTATGGCAAATTTACTGAAAATCTAATTCCTTTCAGTAGTCATACACATTTGAGTACATTTCATTAGCCTGGAGAGGCCATGAAGATCTGAAAGCTTGTGCAACATGTTTGTCTTGCGAAATGTCTATAGCATTTACAGTTTGCACGTTCATTTGAGGCAGAAAAAAGAAGAATCCTACCATGTTCGTCGTTCATTATCCTGAAACTAGGTGTAATATCTCTGTCGCCGAACTCTTCAGCATGATTCACAAGAGCTTCTTTGACGGTTTTGTATCCAACTAAGATCACAGTTTTTTTGGGACCCAAAAACACTTGGAATATGTTCCCGTAGCTTTTAGAGAGCTGGAGGACGCAGAGAAAGACATTCACAAACAAATAACGAAATGTTAGGCTACTGTTACTGTCTGAATGTGTTCAAGTCAAGTTCTCACCTCAAAAAAGGTGTCAAAGGGTCTCGTGAGGTCAATTGTCAGCAGGTTCCCCAACAGCGGCAGTGGTTTGGGTCCCGGTGGCTCTTTCCCTTCTTTCTGAGATTTGGATCCAGAGGAAAGCAAATACAAAACCAGAAGCATCAGAAACGCTCCCAGTAATGTACCTGTGCTGGAAAACTGCAGCAGTGACTCGACAACAGACATTTTCACTCTGAGCTTCTGAGCTCTTGCACTCATACATTTATAGCCGCTGTGTAAGGGAGCGACCTTGTGTGATCCCAAAAAAAAGTCCATTAGAGGAAAGGGTTGGTGTGATTACATCAGCATGTATGTGACTCCCTTTGGTGATTCATTAATCTTCTTCAGCCTGTTAAACCGAGACAGGAACATTAATCAAGCAATAAGTCAGGTTTAACACAATCACAGACCTATATTCTTACTCTTAATTATTACATGATTAAAACATGATTTTTGGTTTATATATTGACTAATATTGTGATAGTGTTTATTTGACAGCAAATAATGAGCAATCTGAACTGTGACCCACAGAGATATTGTGACCTATCAAAAATCAAACTACAAACCAGCATAATCTCTTGCCTACCGCCACCTTAGTTTGTGCTTGGATGAGCAACACCAATCTTGACACTAATCAAGATATGTTTGACTTTAAATTGCTATTATGAGCCTTTATTACTTTGTTTAGATTGATCAGAAAGCCACATTGTAAATGGAGAACATTTGCACACATTTAAACATTATTAAAACTGGAGATTTAAGGCTGGGTGTGGTTCGTGATCGGTGGTTGTTGTACAGGAACTGAGCAGAAACCAATCTGAATCTGTTTTGAACAGAATCTGTCACAGCATATGAGAAAGAGAAAAAGGACAAAGCAGCACCATAAAAGTATCATAAAAGCGATTCATAAACCGTATGTGTGCGATATGCCAGGCCATTTGAAGTCAAACATTACCTTAAAATAACAGTGACAAATAACATTAAATAAAATGACATTGTACAATGTTTAATGAAACACTGTTTTAAATATTTTGATATATATTTACATTTAAATAATAAGCTTAGCATTGTGTAACTTAATGTCAGTTAACACGATATGATTCCATTCAACTCTTCATTATCTGCGAAACTCACACTGAACTATTGGTGTGTTGTGATCTATTAATCTTGCCCAGGAGACACAAAGTTCATGAGTGCATCTCTCAACTTTGTCACTCTTTAACCTGGAGTGACTACAGACCTGCTTTCACAGACCTGATCAGGCAATATAACATTTCATCAGAGACGTTAGGATGTAATGTGTCGTCACACTAAGTGGCCCTGTCAATCAAATCAGCTCTCAAAAATGGGTTACAGATCTGTTATGAGGGTGATGATTAACAGATATGTTAATAAGAGTGAGTCAAAATATGTCAACATGGACAGGTTTGTGTGACACTCATTCTTAAAAACCATGAACAAAAGTCACCCAATAAGGGGCCATTCAGCACCACCAACAAAAAAAGCAATGTTGCCTTAAAAATTATTTTAATTGGGAGTTAAAAAAAAACTATTTACACCACAAATATAGTGAATGAATTTATGGTTAGATGTCAAATAAAGCAAACATAAACAACAGAGACGTCTATAGTATGCTACATTTTTCAATAAAAGGTCATTGTTAGTCTTAGGTTGCTTACAGACTGTCTGTTATAAAGCTACATTTTAAGAAAGAAAAAAATATATATTTTAGTAGAATCACTTTTCCACTACGTAAGAAAAAATGCTTTAAAAAGTTAAAATTATGAAAAAATGTGACGGTGTTTTCTGCGCATGCTCTGTGAAAGAGCGCTCGCGCTTCTGCCAGTAGGCGCGGGAAGGTCACTATTTGCCATTATTTAAATAGCCTACAAATTAGAATAAGTTTTTATTTCTCTAAACAATCAGTAACAACATTCTTCATTGATTTATAATTTAGCGTCTAGCCTCAACATGTTCCACAAAACGTGGCTTCACACACATCGCTTATTATTTACATACATTTCCTCAGAAGAATAGGCAAGTTACCGTAAAACAAGTGCAAAAATCACCCAGATCATACTACATAGAGGTGAGTATTGTTTGTGTTTTCTGATATTTTCTTCATTCAGGAGCGTCTGATAGCACACAGCTTGTGTGGAGACGGATCACGTTTCCTACTATCCTGAGATCCAGCTATCCCAGACACTCCAGGTGGAGCGTGAAGCGGTAGGTCAAGGAGGGAGGTGAAGAAACGGAAGAGCTCCATCCTGGCCGAAAATCTCTCCGAGACCATCCGGCGTCCTGAGAAAGAGAGATAGGCTGTGATTGTCTGTTTAAACTGTGTTAGGTAGAGCAAAATAGGTTAGGAAACAGAGCTAATGGGCGAGGGAGGCTGCGCTCTATTGGTGGTCTGCCTTCAAAAAAAAAAAAAAAAAAAAAAAACCTCATCAATAGGTACAGTATGTTCAACTTTATGCAGCGCTGCGAAGACTGATCAGTGGCTGACTTGAAGCAGTGCATGCTGGTTAGAGATTTTGTCTGAATTGAGACAGCGGCGACGCTACGTCACTGTGACGTACCGCAAGAGCGATTCGAGAGCTTCTCCAGAACGGCTGCAGGAGCTCTGATGACGAAAGATGTTTCACGATTGGCTGAATTCCCCAATCGACAACAATCGTGTTTCGTGTTTATTCTGACACCTTCAGTTCCACTAATGCTCACAAAACTGTGTTTTTATAACAGTAAAAGCTCTTTTACTGTAGTCGCAAATGTTTTATTGAGTCATGTTAATTAAAAAACGCTGATACAGTATATAGACCCACTTTATTGGTATTTAAATAATATATGTTGAACTTTATTCTTGTACAGATAGCACTGTATTAAGCAGTACATGAAAAGTGTTTCTGTTGTTTCATGAAAACATCTATGAAACGTCTGTGTATTTGACAAATATTGCATTTAATTCACTTCATCTGTGATATAGTATGCAAACACCACGTGAGAGTCTATACGAGAAAAGTGTCAGACTTTACGTCTCGGCTTTCGATTCCGCTACCCGACTGCAAGCGACAACTCTCGCCGATCGGTCTGTATGAACTTGATCACACCTAATGTCAAAATTATTGAGGTAGCCAATCAAATAAAAGAAGGCGGGCTTGACGAGCACAAACTCTTTTAACAGCGAAAAAGAAACATAAGCAACTAAAATATTTGTTAATATTTGACGACCTTCATAGTAATGTTAAACGATCGACAGTAATATCCAGTGATTCAAACTTCTAGACCTTTTTGTTCAATTAGGCTGTTTTGAATAGCAAATATACATCTTTTAAGTTATTCATGTATTTCGTAAATGAATGTGATGAGACTAGCATTCCCAATATGCAGAAGTTGGTGCGAGTTGCTGAAAGTCAGCGCCAGAGCCTGTGATAAATCATGTTTGAATGGTTGATTTTGAAGGCAAGTTTTCACATTTTTTCTTAAGTTTTTTTTTTTGTGTATGGATTTTACATGTATGGAAGGTCATTTCACATTTAAAAAAAAATCACATAATGCTTTGGTAAATCATAATTATGACAAAAGTAATTATTATGCCATAAAAAGTCAGCATTAAGACAATTCAATTATTCAAAAGTTGTATAGTAGGCTATATTCCAGCATTAAGAGTGAATGTGTGCATATTTTATAAATTAAAATATTATCTGCAAGAAGTTCCAATGCATTACTTTATAATAAACTTCAGTTCTTTTACTGGCTTTCTTTCTTTTTCTTTAATTCCTTTAAATAAAAAGACCATTGCTATCAAATATTGCTTTGATCCCCCCCCAATGTGGACATTGTTACGGCCTTGAGCTGAAGTTTCACTGACCTGCAGAAAAGGGCATGAAAGCATCTCTCTTGATGAACTGGCCCGTCTCATCAAGGAAGTGTTCTGGGTAAAAGCTGTTTGGTTTTGCCCATTCGCTCGGATCCTTCAAAACAGACGTCAGCAGAGGAACTACAGTGGTGCCCTAGAAAATAAAGAGAAAAGACCAAAACTTTGATGTTCAAGATGCACATGGTATCTTCTCTTGGCTTTATATGTATTTATTCTTCTGACTGACCTTCTTGATGAAGTATCCATTGAAGGTAACGTCACAGCTGGTTACATGAGGGAGACTCAAGGGCACTATGTTTGCCAGTCTCTGGGTTTCATGAATCACAGCATCTGTATAAGGTAATTTCTTTCTGTCTTCCACCACCGGCTGACGTCCACCGATCACTCTGTCAATCTCCTCCTGAACTCGATCTGCACACAAATGCAAAACACGTTTGTTCCTTTGGACTATTAAATGCAGTATTGAGGAAATACTCTTCATATTACTGTGTTTTTACCCTGTATATGAGGGTATTTAGCCATAAGCATCAGACCCCAGCGCAGAGTCGTTCCTGTGGTGTCGGTACCAGCAATAAACAGATCTGTCACAGACATCATAAGATTCTCTTCATGAAAATATGAGTCCTTCTTGCCGGATTGCTGTCAAATGCATATTTATTCACCAACTGAATTTCCGATTATTACAGTAAAGGTGATCATTGAAAATGCTGTAGGCAAAAAATTACATACCTCGTCGTTTTGCTTGCGGATGAGAAATGAGTCGACAAATCCTCTGCGGTCTTGTGGATTCAGAGTCTCCAGAAGTCCATTGATCAACTTCATCATCTGTTGTCTACTTCGCACAATATTGTTTACAATAATCCTTTTGTTTTTTAGGATTGGACCCAACCACGGAAATATATTATAAATCTAGAAATGCACATTCAGAGACACAAGAAAGACTGAGTGACATGGTCTCCAGAGCTGCACTTTTTTCATTTACTACATTCCATAGTATAATCATACTTTAAATATTGTACTTTTTTTAATCACACTACATTTCATCAAAACATATTGTTCCTCGTTATTGGAAGCTGAAGAAATCAAGACCCGCTCTGAGAAGCGATGTCTTCATGTATAAGCTTATTCTTTTCAAAGAACCTGTTGAATCTGCTCGCAATTTCCAATTCATTCTCTAATCAGACTGATCCACTTGCAGCTGTTCTCAAGTCAATCACCTTTTGATTCAGTGATCCGTTCAAAGCAATCCAGTAAACATTTCACTGAACTGTTCATGTCTGAATGAGGCGAGAACTTGGATATTCTGGGAGCTTGAGTGCACACATGTGACTGATGTCGTGAAAAGTATGTTACTAATGGCAAATTTTAGCATTAATTATTGTAAATGAAAATCATATTTAGGTCATTATTTGTGAAATAAATCAGC
The DNA here is from genome assembly GCA_018155175.1 of Sinocyclocheilus anophthalmus. NCBI lineage: Eukaryota > Metazoa > Chordata > Actinopteri > Cypriniformes > Cyprinidae > Sinocyclocheilus > Sinocyclocheilus anophthalmus. The sequence goes on along the minus strand of JADLZN010002200.1, from coordinate 199,587 downwards.
TGTAAAAGGATGAGTTGTTTAAGCCCATTTTCTGGCATTTGTGTGTCACTGACTGTTTGTTATGGACTACTGTAGGAAAAAGTATAAATCTTTGCAAATTAATGCATGCATCTTCCCAGCTGCTGTAGTTTCAAATTCTATAAAACTAGTATGTTTGCATAGCGTTCCTCTTGCCTAGTGTGATGTTTGTGCATTGTATTTTTATACTATTTGTCACCACATATTTACACACAATTTGTTTTTCCTTATTTTTAAAATAATGGGGTGTATTTTGCTATTTATTGCACACTTGAATTATCAGTACATTTAAATTTATATTGTAGTTTCAAGAGTAGTAATGGTGTATGACATGTTTTGGTAATGAAATAAATGTTTTGCTTATTTGCAGATCAGTACATAATAAAAGTCTGCACAAATCTTATATTTATTAAGAGTAATCTGTATTTTTACTCAAGTACTCGATTTGAGTACTTCGTCCAACACTACAAAACATGTCCATATGTCATTAATAGATTTTGTAATGCCTGTCGGTAGTTAACAAACTATAGACATATCTGTCAGCATATAAATCATACATACCATCATAGATGCCGATCCACTAACCCGAACATTTTCATTTGCTCTGTCGACCATTTCAGTGAATCGAGGGTCTGTGTATTCAAATCTGCTGCCGTACACGATAGATGAGATGATGTTTGACACAGCGTAGTTCACCGGCTGTGTCGTGTCGAAGGGTTTCTCTGTGAAGAGGAAACAACAAACCGTCTCTCAATGGATCTTATAAACTAAGAGCATGTTTGCATGTGCGTGTCTCAGCTTGTACCTTCAAACTTATCAAACTCTCCTTTCAGATACTGAATTTCCTCTATAATTTTCTCTTCACTTCCTCTCTTGCCCATCCCAAAGTCCCGCAGGTTGCTGAGAGCGAAGCGTCGCATTTCTTTCCAGTTCTCTCCATTGGAAAAGATGATCCCTGATCAACACAAAAACATCAGACAATGAGTCTGCAGCAACACTAGTAGAGAATGATTACGCAGACAAACTGGCAAACACAAATGTAAAAGAAATAAAAAGTTCTACCTACATATACTCATTTAAGACATGCACAATTTCAAGCTAACAGTCCGATAGTTAAATGCATTTTTGGTTTTTCATTGTTAAATTGGCTGGTTCCCACCCAATTTTGTGCGGATCCTTATAACGACCTCATATTTGTGCCACATTTATTTCATGTAGTTAAACCCATTTGAGTAAATTTTGACTCAGAGAGGCCATGAAGATTTGAAAGCTTGTGCAACATCTTTGTTTGATGAAATACCTAGCAGTTTGTTATACTGGGATGAGGTGAGGCAGATCCAAACGCAAGTAGTTTTTGACAAAACAAGAAAACAAACATGGGTAAATAACAAAGGAACAATGAGCAAAAGCAGGAGCTAGACCAGAAATCCAATACAGGAGCATCAACAGGGAATCAACAAACAAGCACTGAAACACAGGGGTATATATACACTGAGCATGGCAACAAACAAGGGAACAGATTAGCAGGGAAACATGAGGGGAACAAGGCTACAATAAAGTCACAGGCTTTGTCCAAATACCCACACTTGCAGTCTTTGCACTTGACCACTTGATTACTTAAATGATGTATTTCCTGTATTTGGCCCAAGTGTTCAAGTGAGTATGAAGACCACAAGTGTGTGTAGAACTTTTCATTACCTGATGGGACACACTTATAGTGTTGTAAAAATGCAAGTGTTTACACAGCTTTATTTTCATTTGAATTTGAAATACTTTGCATTTTAAAATCAACTTCTAAATGTCTGTTCAGTAGTCCCTATAACATGACAATTTTAATTTGTGGTGCTTCTAATTAAGTGATAAAAAAATGTTGTGCGAAATAAATATCACCACAACCCATCTTTGCACCACTAAAAGTAAAAACACTGTTTTTCTACCAAATTATTTGTAATATCGAATTATTATATTAATATTTAACTTGCATTGGAAAGGTTTCCGTGACCTCTCGCGAGATCTCGGCAAAAAGTCTCACGATTTATTTCCAGAACATGATGCATGATGGGATACACTAAGCCTCGAATAGCGCTCCGGAGTGTGGATTTAGTGTGCGTTAAGGGCACTGCGCTTTGGTATTTTTAAAACCTGGGACAGTCTTGCGCACTTGCTTCCTGTCGCTCGCACGCGCTCTCAAGTGGCCAAGACCGCAAGTGTGGGTATTTGGACAAGGGGACAGAGACTCAAGAAACAGACAGGGATCGTGACACATTTACAGTTTGCACATTCATTTGAGGCAGAAAAAAGAAGAATCCTACCATGTTCGTCGTTCATTATCCTGAAACTAGGTGCAATATCTCTGTCGCCGAACTCTTCAGCATGATTCACAAGAGCTTCTTTGACGGTTTTGTATCCAACTAAGATCACAGTCTTTTTGGGACCCAAAAACACATGGAATATGTTCCCGTAGCTTTTAGAGAGCTGGAGGACGCAGAGAAAGACATTCACAAACAAATCACAAAATGTTAGGCTACTATTACTGTCTGAATGTGTTCAAGTCAAGTTCTCACCTCAAAAAAGGTGTCAAAGGGTCTCGTGAGGTCAATTGTCAGCAGGTTCCCCAACAGCGGCAGTGGTTTGGGTCCCGGTGGCTCTTTCCCTTCTTTCTGAGATTTGGATCCAGAGGAAAGCAAATACAAAACCAGAAGCATCAGCAACGCTCCCAGTAATGTACCTGTGCTGGAAAACTGCAGCAGTGACTCGACAACAGACATTTTCTCTCTGAGGCACTCTCCTCAAGTGAAGCACTCACACATTTATAGCTGCTGTGTAAGGGAGGGTCCTAAACCTAAAAAATTTTTGGAAATCCATGAGAAGAAAGGGTTGGTGCGATTAGCATGTACTGTATGTGTCATGCTGTGATGAATCAGCAATCTTCATTAGCATGCTAAAAACAGGACAGGAATGTATAACATACAACATAATATAACAAGCCATAAAAGCAGAAGTTTAGGTTCAACACAATCTTTGCACCAATATAATTGCATGCTTTTTGGTTTATACATGCATTAAATATTGTGATATCGTCTACAACTGACAATAACCAGCACATAATGAGCACGTCTGAACTATGACACACAGAGATCTGTGACCTTTATTAAACTTAAACCCTGCGTAACCTCTCGCCTACCTTATGATGTGTTCAGATTAGATCTTCACTCTAATCAAAAATTTACTAAATGTTATGAGCTCTATTATTCATTTTGTATGTATTATAAACTTTATAAGAATTTAATCAGACACACACACAAATCATCAGTGTTTTTGGATGAGTATTGAAACCAAATGTAAGGATGGATTTGACCAAAACTGAATTCAAGATTCCTATCCTGTAATCAAACAATAAAACTCACTAATCTGGAGAGAGGATCTACAGCTGGCCCAATCTAACCCCCCCCCACCCATGCTGAGATCCTGACTCCTCGCACCCTCTCCTTCCCCTCAGGTCTCAGTCAGTCATGCAAATTTCACAAATCCATCGTTTCAAGCTGTTTCATGTGTGGTCAATATACTGTAAATACTTCAGGTGCGACTGGAAGGTGGTTTCACTCTCGCATCAGCAGAACAGGCAAGAATAAAGAAAACAAAACCTGTTCTTCTGGTGTGGGAGATGCCCCAATAAAGATCTTTGATAACATTTGCTTTCATCCCCAAAACTAGGTGTGTGACCTTTTGGGTTACGAGATCCTAACAAACCAAAAGGTCTTTTATGCTTTTACAACTGATTTGAAGATTTCTTTGTTCTGGTTTGGGTATAGCCTATAAGCGAAGTGGCAAAACACTGCTTTGGAATTCTGTAACCAGAAAACCCCGACACAGTGTATGTGAGTCGCACAGACTCTCACATGCTGCTGTGTGTCTCACTGCTGTCAGGTATGCATCTCTCCTCCACCAGACCTTCATCTTTGAGCAAATCACACGGTCATGTATTTATCTGAATTGGAACTGAATGTAACTCTAAATTGGATTCTCATTGTTTAATTATGTAATTGGCACATTTTGTATTAAAGGTGACATATCATGAAAATCTGACTTTTCCAGGTTTTAAGTGCTATAATCAGGTTCTACCAACCAAGGAAACGTGAAAAATATTAACCCAGTAACTTTGTTTTGGTAAACCTTTTTCTGCAAACGTCTGAGAAAACAAGCGCATCTGATTTCGCACCCTTGGTGATGTGGCAAAGGGATCTCACTATAATATTACCGCCCCTTAATCTGCAAGTTTACACCCACGGCGCCGTCATTTGATTTCGCAAGCGACAACGGTGTACCAGCTCTAATGCCATGGCAAAAGTTTGAGCAAAACATGCTAACTGTTCTGTCTTTGGCTGCACAGACGAGCACAGAACACTGTTTAGAGTCCGCCTCAGAGACAACAGAGCAGTGGGTTTATTGATTTATTTAATGTATATTGCTGTTGCCACACAGATCTAAAATAAACAAGCTATTTATTTCCAGCTGTTTACCTTCACAGACATAAACCGACTGTTTTTGTAACTCGTGTGTGTTTTAACGTAAAACAAATTTTAAAAGTTTTTTTAAAAACTTGTACCCATGCTGTGACAGCCGCTTTCTGTCCGTGTGCTTCGGATGTGTGCTCTCAGAAAACTGTATATCAGAAGTTTAAACTCATATGGTTTAAAACACATGATTTCAGCGTGATAAACATGATAATCAGAACCAAAAACAGATGTTTTTAGCCCGCCCCCCCCCCCCCCCCCCCACCCCCCCCCCCCCCCCCCCCCCCCCCCCCCCTGATACGAGCTGTAATGGCGCAGCTCTATTCTGGAAAAGGGGGCGGGGAGTAGCAGCTCAATTGCATTTAAAGACAGGCCTGAAAAACAGCTTCTGCTTCCACTCAAATAGGCATTTTCAAAATGATATAATAAATGATCTGTGGAGTATTTTGCGCGGAAACACACAGACAGTGGTGTCACAGCACATTCTGAGGGACACCAGATGTCCCAATCCCATACCGTATTTTACAAAGCCCCTCTCCCCTGAATTTAGGATTTTTGTCCGCAGCCCCGTATATTTTATATTGTAAAAAGGGGCATAATATGTTACCTTTTGTATTAAGATTATAATTTTCAGAATTAAACATACAGTAAATAGGCTATCATATTCTATTTGACATTAGGCTGACGTCACATTCCGTGATAATGTGCATTATATCAAACTCCATTTCTCAATTTTATATATTATATATAATTACACAAGCACAAATTATGTTAGCACAAAGTTCATGAGTGCATCTCTCATCTCACCTCTGACACACCTGGAGTGACTTCAGAAATGCTTTCACAGACCTGATTAGGCAATGTAGCATTTCATCTAAAAAATGATTCACCTTCTTAGCAGAAAACACTTGCAGTATCTTTTGAAACTGTACAACAAAAGTTGTACATGCAATCTAACTCTACTTCGGTGCAAACTCATCCGTCACATAATAGAAGCAAGACAAATTAGATAGATGTTAAAGTGGACAGCTTGTGTAACGCATATTCTTAAAAACCATTAATACAGCTGATTCCGCCAGGGGATGCTAAAAATAAAAAGGTAATTATGAGGTAATTACTTTTTTTCTTGCAATTCCGAGTCTACATCTTGCAATTATGAGCTTTTTTCTCTGAATTCAGTTATCTTGCAATTCACTTTTTTTCCCGACTTTTTATCTCACATTTCTGACTTGTTTCTCGCAATTTCAAGTTTATATCTCACAATTCTGCATTTATATCTTGTGATTCTGAGCTTGTATCTCGCAATTTTGACTATTTTTCAGAATTGCAAGTAAAAAATGTCCAAATTGTGAGAAAAGTTTCTTATTCTTATTTATTATTTAACATATTTACAAACCAAATACTCAAACTATAATGACAAATGTAACAATTTTTACTATTTTGCCTGTCATGTTAATCATTTTGCATTGATCTGATGTTCATGCTCTTTAAACAAACAGTAAGCAACCGTTGGAACTGTAAATGGCAAAAAAAGCTACTGTAAATATTTCATTCTCAGCAGGCTGAGGGGAAGGTACCTCTGGCTCAGTTTCACTCTTTATTTGGCCTGATATATTGACGGTCAAACGTGTCAAGAGTAATGCTTCATTACTATATTACACAGCCGTTTCAACAGTTCAGACCAGACTGAAAGCAATTAAATGTTGTGTGACACTTTTATACCTGTACTTCAATATATCAAAACATTAGTGGATCATGATGATAGTTAATGTGATGAACTCCACCAGTTGATTCAAAGACATGGAGCAGAAAATTATGATGAAAAGTAAGTGAAGAGAAAAGATTGTGCAGCATTTGAGACACAGGCACGTGATCCCATGCAGTGAGGTTCACGCATTTATAAGTGACTTAAATACCTTTTGTTGCTGCAGTACTGAAAGAAGTGTTGACATTCGCCCTCCTTTCCCATGGATGAACCTTCACCTGTCTGAGGATGATTTGCTTTAATTACTAACTGTGTCAGGGGTTGACAGGAACATGGAGGCTGTGAACATCATGTTCTGATTCTTACGCACGAGCGCTAACAGGTCTGAAAACACAAAAGCTCAAGATGAATAATGGCATTAAGTAGTGGAATGTTTTTTTCAACTCATACGCTCTCAGAAAAAGACTGGGGTGACACCCTTTTGAAATATGCTAATATAGCTTTAAGGGACTAATTTTCTGAGCATTTAGGGGTAATTAAAATACAATTACCTTAGGGTACTGACCCAGTTACTTTGCACCTTTTATATACTTGTAAAACTTTATGGAATGAACTCTAGCCTCCTTTTTTTTCCAAGAACAACGCTAACACCAGTCTTCCACCTTCTGATACTGTTAATAAAAAAAATCACTGAATGCATTACTGCAGTTTAAAGAGGGAAGCAAAAAGTGTAAAGAAATTGGATTTAAGTACTAGAATGTGGGTATAATATGGAAAACGTGAGAAAAAAATGTCATGAAAATAATTGAGAAAATATGATATATATATATATATATATGTGTGTGTGTTATATATTATATGAACATATAATACAAAATATATTAGTATATTTAATAAAAGTATTTGTAATTAAAAAAAAATACATAATAATAGTACATAAATCATATTTTTGTCCTTGAAAATGAACAATAAATGGTAAACAAACAAATAAACGAGTCAATGGTACTTAAAGGGCCAGTTCACCTAAAAAGCTACATTTTGTCATTTTCTCACGCTCTCACTCAATTTTCTCTCTGTATGACTCTCTTCTACGTAACACAAATGATATCTTGAAAAATGTTAAGAACAAACAACACTGGAGTTCTTCTGTTCTGTTATGCAGAAGTCATTCAGTACTTATAAATTTGGAATAACAATAATAGTAAAAATACAATCATTCAAGAACTTCACACTCCTGAACTGACGTTAATTATTAACTGTCTACAGCTGGTTTATCTTTATTACATAATGGACTCACATTTCCGGGTTTGGAGCTGGAAAGGAAACTAGACGAGTATTGCTAGATTTAGTTGTTAATTATTGCAGAAATTAGTCATCAGTGTGTTAACGGGATCATAGGATAATGAAAAAATTCTATATGAAAAGAAAGCGACTGCAGAACACGATTCCTTTGCATAAGGCAGATTTAATTAAAAAGGAAATAGCAATACTTACATTTCTCACAAGGTTAATTTAGTGATACAGTACACAAGATTACAATGTAAATTGCCTTTTTGCATTGTGGTATACATTTTACCATTTGTAATAAACATTGTCATCATTAACATTCCCAAGTTTGCCTTCTCGATTCTCAAAATGCAATATTTTCAGTTTCAAACAAGCAGTTCAGACACGACAGCCAAGAGCACTGTGCAAAACAGACCAATCAACGACAAAAACGTAGAAAATAAACTATTTGTAGTCAGTCCCCATCAAGCCCTACATTATCTACAGTACGTCAGTGTGTTCGAATGGGCCCGTGTTTTCTTCCTTCACTATGAAAGTACATTCAGTTCACATGAACGTGGACGGAAACGTGGACCTGCGCAGGTTAAAATCATGTCAGTACGGTCTGGGAAGGGAAACCATGCTGCTCTACTTTCAGTCATTGTAATGATGTAGAATCATGTTGAACAAAGACTCGCTGACGTCCTTCCATCTGACTCGAGAGGAAACCTAGCATTAACGATGTAGAAAAGAGCAGGATGACCTGAGAGTCACTGAGCCTCGGAAACATGAAATACAAGTTCATAAAATACATTCAATGCAAAAAACTGACATAAGAATGATTTTACGAACAACTGATCTTACAATAAACCATCTGGAATTGCAAAATGTCATGTTTCTGTGGGCTCATTTATGGATCTTTGTGAAGGTACATGAATTGGTCCACATCAGTAGTGCAAGATAAAACAAAACAAAAGCTTGTGGTGTTTTGCTCTGTGACAGAATCACACATTTAGTGTATCTAAAGACACATTCGGTTTGATGCAGATGTAAAAAAAAACAAAAAGTGCACTGTATGTCATTTAGTGGTCATCTGCGAAATTACACAAAGCCCATGTTGCACTTCAAAAAATCCTCCATTGTCACAATCTGGAGGAGGAATGTCACACTGGGAAAAAAAAATTTGAAATGTGGAGGGAAAAAGCATTAAAATATCTGTGGTCTCACTGAAAAAAAAAAATTTGAGAAATGTTTTTTTTAGCAGCGAAAAAAATTAATAGTGACTTTTATTTTGAAATACATAAGAAAAGCTGTCTATTACATGGAACGATTTCCTTTTTTTTGGAAGATAAAACGATATCTAACAAACACCGGACTATAAATGTCTTAATAAGGGGAATGAATCTATTGTATAAATTCTACAAATTACCCTAATTCTATAAAATTTATATTCAGTAACTATTCTTGTAAATTTTATATTCTACAATATTGCGAATCCCAAAGAAGCAGCTTTTATACCATGTTTTTGGACATTGCATTTTCTGATATTTCTGGACTTTTTGCATATTTTAATCAGAAAAAGGGGTGAAATGCCAGTGTTGGCTCAAAAGTGTTGAGACCACAGTAAAAAAAAAAAAAACAGGTGAGCAGAACCAAACAAAAAAGACATTTATAAATAACACAGCAATCTTACACAAGTGCACACGAGACATGCTCTCTGTCGCGCTTACAGATGATGAATAAACGTCCTTTCTTTACAGTACGGAGCCCCACCGATTAAAATTCAAAGAAATTCAAACTGCTCCCTCCTGGCGGAGATCTTGCTTTAGTGGTCCTGTCTCCGTGCGACACAGTGTTTGAGTCTGGAAATGTGTGTTACGCATGTATGATCATGTCAGAGATGTGTAATTGAAGAGAGACACCTGAGCAATGTCCAGTGGTCTGACGGAGAGTCAGTCGGCCCAGGCTGTACCTTCTACTCTTCAGGTGAAGGTCCGATCGAGGAGCTCCGCCCCTTTAGTGCTTGAGCGTGTCATTTCCTGCAGGCCTCGGCGCAGTGCTGGAACTGGGCGAAGCCGAGGAACACCTGCTCCAGGGAGATCTGGCTGACGCAGTAGTCCTCGATGCTGTACTTCTCTTTGGCTGTTTCTAAAACACCAAACACCTGAGACAAAAAGATGCAGAAGTACAGAAAAGATCTAGATTAAAATGCATTTAAAATGCTTCTTTAGATTGTTGTAACGTTTATTATTATTTATTAGCTCTAAAAAGGGGAATATTTATGACGAATTATAACTGGTTATGATTCATAATAAATATTTAGATTATATCTTCGAATTAACTGTAGCAGAATCAATATTACAATTATTTGATCTGTCCGTCCACCGAGCAGACAATATAATCATTTATCAATTCAAGGAATATTTATTTTCTGGCCACGGAACAATAAACTGTCCTTCTTTGTACAGTGCTAGCAGTAATTCTTAGCAAAATGTAGCGAGGGTTCAAACATTCATTGACTTGGAACTGTGAACAGTAAACAGAGACAATTCGTTGTGAATATAAGGGATTTAATAAATGAAACTATATCTAACATATAACTAAGTAAAACATATATACACAGAATTAAACAAAGTAAGGAAAAAGGGAGAGAAAAGAAAAGTATGGCAGTATTTCACATCACTTAACCTCAACCTTTGAAAATCGTCAAAGAATCCAAAAATCACCTTAAAAGGGTCTGAACCTTAAACACGCATCTGAATAATTTTAAGCGGTTACTTGCATTGGTTTTTCGATCGCTGAAGAAGAGTCCGGATGCGGTAGATAACGGAGGTCTTTTGATGAGTTTGTGAGGAGTCAGCTGGAAGTTTTTACTTCTGGTTCTTCTGAAGAAGAAGTCCACAGCGACTAACGTTACTTGAAAGTAAAAACTGCCGGAAAATAAAACTCAAGAGGAAGGTCTTGAGAGTCCTGAAAGGTGTTGTCTCAAACGAAGAAGAAGTTTTCTGAGCAAAAGTTATTTTGGGCTAATCGTTTTTTGAGAGTTCCTATTCTGTGTGTACTAGCCAATGAGAGACATGGATTTTGAGCAGAAGAATTTTCTTTGTCTCTTGTTTTATGGCTCATTTGCATACTTTATGGCCGGTCTGGAATATCCGTAGTTTTAACCAAAAATATCGTACGAGTCATATGATGCATTTCACAATCACAATCACATACACATACTCATTGTCCGAGGAATGAAAAACAGGCAACATTGATACCAAGAAACAACCATTTTGAATAGATTAAACCAAAGATACATACATACACCTGAATATCAGTGTTTAGGGCTTTAACTAATTCAAATAACGAGTGGTAATTCGGCTAATCTAATCGGGGAACGTACACACAACACATGCATATACCAGATACAATTATAACTGATTAATTATAGTCTAAAATAAAGAAATGTCTTTATGTGTGTGTGTGTGTTAGTTTGGGTGTGTGTGTGTGTGTGTGTTAGTTTGGCCATTTACAGCTCTTTGCGGAATGTGTTTGAAATCAGATTGCAGGATGCTCGCGGGGGCTGGTTCTAATCTTACTTGAAGGCGAAGAACCATTTGGCAATTTACACCCCTATACGAACGTCAAGTTTCTGACCAGAACTGTAATTTGTATGATAATTGTCAAAAGGCTAAAAGGGGTCTTTTAAGTCATAAACAGTCCAACGCTCATGCATGATCATACGCAGACGCTACATTGTTCAAAAGTGAAATGTACAGTGTGAACTGTGTTGTCGTTACATATGAGAATGTATAAATCGGGTTCTCAACTGAATTGAATTTTGTATTTTGTTAAAGGGGTCACATGATGTTGCTAAAAAAAGAACATTATTTTGTGTAGTTGTTGTAAGCACTTGTGTTTGTATGCGGTTTAGGTTAAAAAAATGATTTTCCACATACTGTACATTATTGTTTCTCCTTTATGCCCCAACTTTCTGAAGCGCGTCGATTTTACAAAGCTCATCGGTCTGAAAAGCGAGTTTGTGCTGTGATTGGCCAGCTATCCATTGCGTTGTGATTGGCCGAATACCTCAGCGTGTGACGGAAATGTTACGCCCCTTACCATATTGTGATGCCGTCTCCAGCAGGACGAGACAAAACCAATAAAAACCCATTATAAACGAGGCATTTGTTTGCATCCAGTAGGGACATAATTATGAATTATAATAACTTATACTGTCTTTTTACACATTGCATTGCATCGCGCCGCGTAAACATAAAACCCTGTCTGCATTTGTTATCAGAAATGACAAACAACAAGCGCTTCTCTACACTGCTCAAAACTCACGTTTCATCAGTGGCAAATCCTTTACATATAAAAAACGTACTTACAGACTGTGTCGCGCTTCCAGACCACAGGGTCGGGGGCGCAGCCGTGGGGGAGGCGGCTGCTGGTTTTGTGTGGGTCCAGGATCAGGAAAAAGTCCTCCGTAAAATGTGCTGCACACGTCTGAATATTTGGTTTGAACTGTTCTTGAACAGTGTTGTACATACAACTTAACCACGTGATTTCTAGTCGTGTCCTCTGTTGGAAGACCAAACAAAGTCATTTTCGCTTTCACACAAAACCACAGCGTCACACACGGGCGGGCTAAGTGGAGGAGCAATCGCTTTAGAACGGCGCGGCAAGTCGGCGATCGACGAAGGAGCGTCCGGACTGGCTTGCGCAACCACATGTGAACGACCCCAGCTCCTGGATCCGCTTTGTCCAGGTTAAAGCCGATCCGGCGATCTACCGTGCGAAGTTGATGTATTTTCCTCAGGCCAGCACGGATCACTCTCGCATGACTAAGCGGATATCTTCTCTTTTGGAAGACAAACCAGTAGTTCGCTTCCACAACGAACACGCCTCTTCCCATCGACAGCGGCTGTGGCGGAAGCAACATACTACAGTGAGAATAAAAGTTACGGCGCCTTTCTTTGTGTGGACATTTGGGTGGCGTTATGCAAATCTTATCAGATAGTGACGTAGACATGTGGGGGCGTGTTTAAAAGAGGCGTTTTAGGAGGGCGTGGTTGACTCTTAACTTTTATAAAGAATATCTCTTTGGATTTGCAACTTTACAGATCTTCTTTATGCACCAAGAGCTTGTAACACTCCAAGAGAAATGAAAAATTTAAATCGCATCATATGACCCCTTTAAATAATTTTACAGATGTAATTATCCTTCGGGTTTATCTGTCATACTGAAATAGACACTATTTGTCCTGCATACATAGTGTATAATGTCTAGTATTAGATAAAATACAGTAATGAAACGATATACATTTCAGTTGAATGGTGTCTATTTAACAATTATTGTAATAACTTATGGTGCATTTATTATTTAATTGCATTTAAAAATACCCAAAAACTATAACTAAAACTGAATTAAATAATAATATTAAAAATTATTTTAAATGTATCTGAGATCATTTCTGGTTTATCTGTCACACTGGAAAAGGGTGATCAAGTCCTGTGCACTGCATTGTGGGAAACTCACAATTTGGTCAGTCTGGGTATATTATAAACAGAGCATTTGCATACTGTCTGCAGTACACATACTGCAGAAATAGTAGTATGCTATTCGGATCATCACAATGTTTAGACTGCATGTGTTAGAGACGTACCTGTGCCCAGGTGAGAGTTTTGTCAGTCAGGTGATAGTGGACCATTCCCTGGTGTTCATCCTTCAGTAAACTTCCTGCGAGAGCCATCAGGTGAAAGTTATAAAAACCGTCAAACTATCCAGTGGATATACAAAGCAGGTCATTTAAATACCTGGAAAGGTGCTTTCAATGAAGTCTTTGAAGAGCTGAAGGTCCATCTCCTCTAACTCCGTGACCACGCGGACCTTCGCCAGCAGCGTGTAACCGCTACCAAACTTGCTCTTCAGGTGCTGCGGGCTGCCCAGACATTTGAACTGGCCGTTCACCATGACAGCCAGCCGAGTACAAAGTGCCTCGCACTCCTCCATACTGCAGAGAGAGAATGAGAAAGTTTGTTCTGATGTACCATGCTTCTTTTCATTTCCCATTCATATTTGCATTATTTGTGGCTTACCTGTGTGAGGTTATGATGATGGCTTTGCCAGACTCTCTGGTGCGTGTAATTGCGTCCCAAAGCAGCCGTCTGGCCACAGGGTCCATGCCAGTAGATGGCTCGTCCAGGAAGATCACAGGCGGCCCACCAATTAGAGCCATGCCTGCACTCAACTTCCTCTTATTGCCGCCACTGTGTAGGATCCAATAGACAACTTAGAACACACCGTAACAGCATATAACAAAAATGATTTAACTTCTGACATTCAGAGTCTTCCTGTTGCATCTGTTTCCTTACACTTCAATAAACTAGTCTACCATATTCACTCATGCATTTATCTAAACATCAATCCATCATATCTAACATTCCATACATGATATTAAACCATCATCTAACCATCAATCCTATCCATCATATCTAACATGATCTATATCAAATTTAAGCAGCCATCATATATAGCCATGCATTCAAAATATCTCACATGATCTATATCAAATCTAGCTATACATTCATCATATCTAACCACCCACGAATCATATCTAACTATCCACAAATCATATCTAACTACACCCAAATCATACCTAACCACCCACAAATCACATCTATCCACGAATCATATCTAGCATCCATGAATCATATCTAACCACCCATGAATCTAGTCCAACCACCCATGAATCATATCTAACCACCCACGAATCATATTTATCCATTAATCATATCTAACAATCCAAAAATCATACCTAACCACCAATGAATCATATCTAACCCTCCATGAATCATATCTAACATCCACGCATCAATCTAACTGTCCATGAATCATATAACAATTCAAAATCATACCCAACCACCAATGATCATATCCTAAACCATCCATGAATCATATCTAACATCCATGAATGCCTTCTAACCACGCCCGATCATAGCTAACTATCCTTAAACTATCTACCAATCCAAAAATCTACTAACCACCAATGACTCCATATCTATCATCCCGAATCTATCTAACAACCCACGATCATATCTAATTGGCTGTGAATTCGATTCCACATTAATTTGATTCGATTACGATTCGATTTCGCATTCTTTAAGGCATTCACAGGATTATTTCATAGCTCCCCTAAAATATTCTTTTAAATGTTTAGTCAGGGGGCAAATTACACAGCAGCTTTTATGGTTACAGAACCATAGGATAGAGAGAGAAAAAAACACGTTTGTGCATTGTTAGATGCTAGTTTAATGATGATATGGCATGACATGGCATATGTAGAAATTTATGTAAACCAAGATTTTAAAAAAAAAGAGCTTTAAAAAAAGTATTATGTATAGGCTAACATTTTCTCACACCAGGGGCGTAGCCATCATTTCATAAGTGACATAAATGTCAATACACTAATTTTTATGTAGGCCTAATGCTTATTATTATTATATAATCTATATGTGTATATATACAGTGGTTACGGAAAGTATTCATACCCCCTTAAATTTTTCACTCTTTGTTATATTGTAGCCATTTGCTAAAATCATTTGTTAACTTTTTTTCCTCATTAATGTACACTGACAGCACCCCATATTGACAGAAAAAACCAGAATTGTTGACATTTTTGCAGATTTATTAAAAAATAAACTGAAATATCACATGGTCCTAGTATTCAGACCCTTTGCTCAGTATTTATTAAAAGCACCCTTTTGATCTAATACAGCCATGAGTCTTTTTTGGGAAAGATGCAACAAGTTTTCCACACCTGGATTTGGGGATCCTCTGCCATTCCTCCTTGCAGATCCTCTTTAGTTCTGTCAGGTTGGATGGTAAACTTGGTGGACAGCCATTTTTAGGTCTCTCCAGAGATGCTCAATTGGTTTAAGTCAGGGCTCTGGCTGGGCCATTCAAGAACAGTCACAGAGTTGTTGTTGTGAAGCCACTCCTTCGTTTTTTTTAGCTGTGTGCTTAGGGTCATTGGCTTGTTGAAAGGTAAACCTTTGGCCCAGTCTGAGGTCCTGATGGCAGCACGGCTGTGTAGGAATGGTTGTGTCTTGGGTCCATGATATCCTGTACTTGGCCGCATTCATCTTTCCTTTGATTGCAACCAGTCGTCCTGTCCCTGAAGCTGAAAAACATCCCCACAGCATAATGCTGCCACCACCATGCTTCACTGTTGGGACTGTATTGGACAGGTGATGAGCAGTGTCTGGTTTTCTCCACACATACCGCTTATAATTAAGGCCAGAAAGTTCTATCTTGGTCTCATCAGTCCAGAGAATCTCATTTCTCACCATCTTGGAGTCCTTCAGGTGTTTTTTAGCAGACTCCATGCGGGCTTTCATGTGTCTTGCACTGCGGAGATGCTTCCGTCTGGCCACTCTGCCATAAAACCCCGACTGGTGAAGGGCTGCAGTGATGGTTGACTTTCTACAACTTTCTCACATCTCCCGACTGCATCTCTGGAGCTCAGCCACAGTGATTTTGGGTTCTTCTTTACCTCTCTCACCAATGCTCTTCTCCCCCGATAGCTCAGTTTCTAGGAAGGGTTCTGGTCGTCCCAACGTCTTCCATTTAAGGATTATGGAGGTCACTGTGCTCTTAGGAACCTTAAGTGTAGCAGAAATTGTTTTGTAACCTTGGCCAGATCTCTGCCTTGCCACAATTCTGTCTCTGAGCTCTTCAGGCAGTTCCTTTGACTTCATGATTCTCATTTGCTCTGACATGCCCTGTGAGCTGTAAGGTCTTATATAGACAGGTGTTTGGCTTTCCTAATCAAGTCCAATCAGTATAATCAGACACAGCTGGACTCAAATGAAGGTGGAGAACCATCTCAAGGATGATCAGAAGAAATGGACAGCAACTGAGTTAAATATATGAGTGTCACAGCACATGAATACTTAGGACCATGTGATTTTTCAGCTTTTCTTTTTTAATAAATCTGCAAAAATGTCAACAATTCTGTGTTTTTCTGTCAATATGGGGTGCTGTGTGTACATTAATGAGGGAAAAAAAATTAACTTAAATGATTTTAGCAAATGGCTGCAATATAACAAAGTGTGAAAAAGTTAAGGGGGTCTGAATACTTTCCGTACCCCTTATATACATACTGTATATACTACCAGGATTCTTTTCTTATCTCTTACTTTGAATTTTCTATAAGAAATCAAATACACTGCTGGACAATAATCAATAATTTGTAATCTATAATTTTTTCCTAATGGCAATTTTATGATTGTTTTATATACTACAAACAATTATTTCAAGTTTCTGCACAGAATTAGGTAGAAAATATACTGTATAGTTTCTGTACTGTAATGAATGATATGTCAATTAGCACTGCATCATTCATAAATTTTATTTATTGTGTTTATTGTCTTAATGTCTCATCAGTTCATTCTGCTTTTTATACAGTTTAGCTGCAGATATAGCCTGGCACGCCTATGAGCGCGAGATCACTTCTCTTTCAGTGCGAAAACTTCTTTATCTCATTTTCACTAAATAAAATGCTATAGTATTTAACTTCTCTCCATCGACGAATGATGATTCTGAAAGAAAACGCGCCCGATAAATAGTGGAGCGCGTGAAGGAGAGATGCGAGGGCACGAACACTGTTCAAGGTCTCCATTAATTCGTGCTTGTAGTAATTTAATGTGTATATATTTTGAAAGCATTGAATCGCTATAGAAATCGCGATTCATTTGATTCTTAGCGTTTTAAATCGATTACTGTCCGAAATCGACGATTCACGATTCAAAAATCCATGTTTCAAGATTGATGCATATGCATCTTCAGGGTTTGTAATCGATGCATCGAGAAAACGAGTGAATCGTTACACCCCTAATATCTAACCATCCACGAATCATATCTAACAATCCACGAATCATATCTAACATCCATGAATCATATCTAACCATCCACAAATCATATCTAACCACCCATAAATCATATCTAACCATCCACGAATCATATCTAACATCCACGAATCATATCTAACCACCCATGAATCATATTTAACCATCCACAAATCATAGCTAACCATCCACAAATCTTATGAATCATACCTAACCATCCACAAATCTAATGTAACCATCCATGAAGCATATCTAATATCCATAAATCATATCTCACTAGCCATTCATCATCATATCCAGCCACCCACAAATCATATCTGACTATCCATGAATCATATCATCTATTCCACAAATCATATCTAACCATCCATGAACTATATCTAACAATCCACAAATCATATCTGACCATCCACAAATCTTATCTAACCAGTCACGAATCTTATCTAACATCCATGAATCATATCTAACCATCCATGAATCACATCTAACATCCATATATCATATGTCATTCAACCAGCCATTCATCATCATATCCAACCACCCACGAATCATATCTACACAGCCATGAAATATTTTCTGATTCATTCTTCATACCTAATCACACATGACTCATATGTAACCCTCCATATTTCATAATTTACCATCCATTCATTATCACATCTAACCACCTACAAATCATATTTAACCACCCATAAATCATATCGATCAGCCCAATCATATTTTATCATTCATTCCTCATCATATCTAACCACCCATTAAATATCTCTATCATAAATCAAAATCATCCTTCATTTCTAATCAACCATCAATCATACTTATCAATGCATTCATCACATCTAACCATCTATATATCATTTCTAACCCTCATCTAACCATCAAATCTAATCTTCCATCATTTCTAACCATATATTAATCATATCTAGCCACCCATCAATTATTTCTAACCATCCATCCTCTTTCTCTTAGGTCTCAGGTCTCATGTTTATACCTGTAGCTGCGGACAAGTTTGTCAGCATGAGGTTCGAGCAGCAGCGAACGCAGGATGTTTTCTACACAGGCTGTGACGTATTTCTCTGGGATGCCCCTCAGTCTGGCATACATGCTCAGGGTTTCCCGCCCTGTCATGTGATCTAGCAGCGCATCAAACTGTGGACAGTAGCCAATTCTCTGCTGCACCTGAAGTGAAGTCATATTTAGTACTGTTAATCCATTCACTTACATCAAATCTAAATATCTCTCATCTCTAAATATTAATTTGCCGTGTTAGGGATCTATTTTATATGAAATGGCAATGAGATAACAAAATGCTCAACCTTTTTCACATCTCGGAGGATGCTGTAGCCATCAATAAAGGCATCTCCTGAAGATATGCTTTCATCGCCTGTCAACATTTTGAATGTCGTAGTCTTCCCTGCTCCATTAAATCCTAGTAAACCAAAGCACTCGCCCTTCCCAACGGCCAAAGACAAACGGTCCACTGCTAACAACGACTGCCCACCTGAATATACCTAGAGAAATACAACCACAGATTAAAAAAGGGAAAAAAGGAGCAAGGTAAAAACAACAAACTAAACACAAAACAATTTTGTCTAGTAACAAATTTGTTTGGTAAAATCCTATGACCAAATTTACATGGTATTTTCAGGGCATTGTGGCAATGAAATGCAAAACGTGCTAAGAGACTATATCACTTCCCGTTTAGCATATTTGCCAGTAACTCGGGTATTTCTGGAGAATGTTGTTGCATACCAATATCCCATTTAGTGGATTCTGTGAGGCTTCCTTCCTAAACAATGTCCACAAAATAGCAGAAAGCCATAGAAAGGACCAGTTATAAAAAGGAGCGCGACCTTAGGCCAAATTATTTCAAAGCATGATTTTCTGCATGTTTTATGCACTTTGGCCAACAGATGGCACCACCCAACTGGTTTTGTATACTCAGGGCACTGTGGCAATGATACAGTGGAACTTGCATGTCAATGCATTAAAGCAATCCAAAATACTTTTTCAAAGAATATAAGTGGAAACTGAAACTTTGAGGTAATCACATTAACATACTGTAGTTTGGAGCCAAATAATACAATGTGAACTTCATACCTTGCTGAGCTCCTGTAGGATAAGTGGGCTGCCCACCATGGACTCAACCACTGGCTGGCACTCCAAAACTCTTTTTCTCTCCTCCGCAACATCTCTGTCCTCAGGTTGAAGAGCTTCTTCTGCCAACAGCAAAATCTGACAAAAAAAAAAACACACACCCACAGCTGTGATCGTTAGCATCCAAACCAATAAAACAGCAGCACCATATCCTGCCTTTTCTTTCCTCTCCCACCTTCTTGTGTCTCCTGCAGAGGTTGAGCAGCACATGGATGCACCGGAGCTCAATGAAGAAAAGCAGGGCGATGAAGACGACACCCTGCAGGAACATGGCCACCAGGAAGCGACCCACTCCAGGCTCATCCATAGAAAAGTAGTTTACTTGATACGTGATGTCTGCAGATGACCAGCAAAAATGCCAATGAGAATGACAACACAGTCCACATTAAGAGCACCACATGATGCTAAACGCTCATGCTTGCACTGCTAGTTGCTTTTCAATGACGTCAGTCAATATTCAGAAGATTTACCAGCTAGCGGTGCTGGTCATAGCTCCATCGAGACACTAAACACAACAAATTATTTAATCATATTATACACACACAGGCTAACATATTACAGAAAAACAAAAATTCAATATCCAGGGCTTCACATTTGCATAGCCGAAGTGCCAGCACAATGCCAGAAACGGCACTGATCAGAACTGACCTAGCATGAGCTTGAACTGGGTTTCAGTTCAGGTGGTTTTTCAGGGTGATTATCAGTCACTCACTGTAGTACTTGCAAATGTACTCGGCAAAGTCACTGGAGGTGCAGAAAGTGATGATCTCGTAGTTCTGATAGAACTCGCTGAAGGACATGCCCAAGCAGTAATTCGGGAAGATCAGGAAGACCTTATCCAGGAGGTGAGACAGGTCTACCAGCTTGAGCTCTGAGGGAAGACAACCACAAGAACGCAAAGTGTTTGAACAGACATTCTAGCAAGAATTGAAATGCAAGTGCGGACGTGCGTGCCTCACCAGGTATGGTCATGATGGTGACCGCGAGGAAGGTGGCTGTGCCACTGAGGATGTTGAAGATAGTGAGGCGCGTGTAAGCGGTGGCGGCCGAGGAGAACATGAAGCTGAGTAGGTACATGAGGGGAATCACCGCCCAGCCATACAGAAGCAGCAACAGCAGAACGTCCACCAGGTGGTTTTCAGCCACAAATGCTTTCACTGAAAACACCCGGAAGACCACCTAGAAATAACAAATCAGCCTCATATATCCAGGTTTTCCAAATGCCAGGTGTCGAGGCTCGAGGGAATCATCTTGAGTTTCAGCTTATTTCAAAGCATACTTTGTATTATTTTAAAGCATTTTAAGTAGTGCTGTCCAACGATTAATTGCGATTAATCACATCCCCAAAAAAAGTTTTTGTTAAAGGGGTCATATGATGTTGCTAAAAATAACATTATTTTGTGTATTTGGTGTAATGAAATGTGTTTATGCGGTTTAAGGTTAAAAAAAATCATTATTTTACACTTACTGTACATTATTGTTTCTCCTCTATGCCCCACCTTTCTGAAACGCGTCGATTTTTACAAAGCTCATCGGTCTGAAAAGCGAGGTGTGCTCTGATTGGCCAGCTATCCAGTGCATTGTGATTGGCCGAATACCTCAAGCGTGTGACAGAAATGTTACGCCCCTTACAATACTGTGATGCCTTGTCCCGGCTGGAGCGACGAGACAAAAACATTAAAACCCATTATAAACGAGGCATTTGTTGCATCCAGTGGGGACATATTACGGATTATAATGACTTATATTGCCTTTTTACGCAATGCGTTTCAAGCGACCCGCATAAACATCAAACCATGTCTGCATTTATGATCGAAGAAATGACAAACTACAAACGCTACTCTACACTGCTCAAAACTCACGTTTGAATCGTCAGTGGCAAATTCTTTAAATATAAAAAACTTACTTACAGTTTGTGAGTCAGAACAGCCGGCATTGTAGTCTACTCTACCAGGATCAGGAAACAGTCCTCCGTAAAATGCGCTGGACACATCTGAATATTTGGGTTGAAGTGTTCTTGGAACAGTGTTGTAAATACAACTTAACCACTGATTTCTAGTCGTGTCCTCTTTGGAAGGCCAGACTAGTAGGTTCCTTTCACAAACGACCACACGGGCGGCCTACGTGAGCGAGGCCGGTGAGCTTTGAGAGCGGCGGGCTTGCGGTAACCACATGTGACGACCCCAGGCTGGACTACGCTTCGACCACGGTGAAAGCCGATCCGGCGATCCATACACATGGGCGAAGTTAATGTATTCCCAGCGACCGCATGGCTCACTCTTGGCATTACGAAGAGGATATCGTCCTTTTGGAAGACTCCAGTAGTTTTCTTTCACAACGACGCCACAGCGCCTTCAACGACATTGGCTCGGCGGCAGCAGCAACATACCCAAGCGAGACTAAAGTTACGCCGTCTTTCTTTGCATTAACATTTTTGGGTGGCATTTATGCACATCTTCCTCCCACTCGTAACGTAGACATCAAAATTATGGGCATTGTTAGAATGACCATTTTAGTTAGGCGTATTAGTTACTCCTAACTTTTATAAAGAATATTTCTTTGGTTTTGAGATTTTAGTCTTTGCAACTTTACGGATCTTCTTTCTGCACCAAGAGCTTGTAACACTCCAAAAAGAAAGGAAAGATTGAATACGACCATCATATGCCCCCTTTATCATAATCAGTGTTGGGGGTAACGCATTACAGTAATGCGAGTTACGTAATCAGATTACTTTTTTTTAACTAGTAAAGTAATGCATTACTTTTCAATTTACAAGAAAGTCTGTGTTACTTTTTCAAATAAGTTACGCCAGTTACTTTATTTCCATTTATTGATTGAAAGCTCTGCTGTCCCCTTGTTGCGAGAAATCGGGTGTAAGATGTTACTTTAGTTCTAGAATAGATGTGAACATGCATTAATTCATCTCTCACACACAAAAAAAAATCAGATTTAGTTTTCCTCAAAACAGTTAAACGCAACTCAGAATACGACTCAAAGCTGCAATAATTAAATATGCTAAATAATACAAATATCCTTTATGTGTTTATTATGTATTCGGGTAAGTCGTGGCCTAATGGTTTAGAGATTCGGACTCATAACCCAAAGTTAATGTACAGCGCTCTCTCCCACCTTCCATACCACGACTGAGGTGCCCTTGAGCAAGGCACCGAACCCTCAACTGCTCCCCGGGCGCCGCAGCAAAATTGGCTGCCCACTGCTCCGGGTGTGTGTTCTCGGTTTGTGTGTGTTCACTGCTGTGTGTGTGCACTTTGGATGGGTAAATGCAGAGCACTAATTCTGAGTATGGGTCACCATACTTTTACTGCTGACCTTTGGTGATCCAATTCAACCATACTAATAAACAAAAATTACACAAGATAAACTAACATTTCTTTTTCATTGCTGAATAGTGTTGAACTTTCTTCTCCTGCGCCCTCTACTGTACAGACGTGAAGTTACATTTCCTTCAGCCTGAGGCTTTTTGGTGTAAGGGCTTTTTACTTTGCCACAAATATTCTTTTTGATATTAAAGCAAACGAGTCAAGCCCAGCCAGATTTAAAAGAACTGCAAAGTACGTAACACATTACTTTTCAAAAAAGTAACGTAATTAGTTACTTTTTAGAAAACGCAATATTGTAGATGCATTACTTTAAAAAGTCACTTTCCCCCACACTGAACATTATATTTTGGACTGTGGTATCTTATTATGTAGCATAAATACTAACACATGCATGTGTATATTTAAGAAAAATATGTTGTTTATATTTTAAATATATTTATATATAATATAAATTTGTGAATTTAAATATGTACATGTAAATACATTTAAATATTTTCAAAATATATACTGTATGTGTGTGCTTTTATATATAAATAATAAATATACACAGTACACACACATATATTATGTAAACAAAAACTTTTATTTTGGATGCGATTAATCTTGATTAATCATTTGACAGCACTAATTTTAAGGCATTTTGCAGCACCCTTGCCTCCAGATTAAGAACCACTTACAAAACCTAGACAGTACATTCATACTGACCAGCATGAGCAGGCAGGGCAACAGGAAGTTGATGAGGTCCCACAGCAGGGCGGAGAACCAGAAGTTGGAAAGGTAGACACCGCTGACCTGCTGCACATGTTTGGACTTCACCGACCGCTCAGAGACGAGGAGCAGGGCGAAGGTGCTGGCTAATGATGCCATGCCATACATGAGGTTTATAGCGATGGCGAAGCCTGTCTGACCCCTGCAGAGACAAAAATTAGGATGAAAGACCATCTAAACGACTAGGTCTCCCAAGTGAACTTCACTTAAGGTTCTTGGTTTGTTCTGATGCCTTAGGCCAGTGGTTCTCAAACCTGTCCTGGTCACCTCCAAGCACTGCATACTTTGCATTTCTCCTTCATTTAACACCTGATTCAACTCATCAGCTCATTAGTGGAGACTGCAAGACCTGAAGTGGGTGTGTCAGATATAGGGAGACATACAAAATGTGCAGAGCTGGGGGTACTTCATGGAGAGGTTTGAGAACCCCTGCCTTATGATTTTTGCGATGCAGGAACGCTGACAGAATCATGGAATCCAGTCATAAAAATCTAAATCAAGACATGATATGGACTAGTGTCTATGAATATTAAACTGCTATTTGAGTATGAAGTCTGTTCTAATGCATGTGTAAATGAGTGGCACGGTTTCATCTACTACACGTACTAAAGCATGCGTGATGTTCGTGGTGTTTTTAGCATCAGCCATCTCACTATATGAGGGCGTGAACACATGAGTCACTTTACCCGCAATTTAACCATTTCATTTGAGAAAACTATCGTCAGACACACTGAAACTCAAAGGTCTTCACTACAACCTGTCAAAACAAAAGTTCAGTTTAACTTAAAGAAATTATGACAGAAAATGTTTACTTCTCAAAACAATATATTAAAACATTAAGGAATAACATACAATATCACATTGTTTTTGCCCATATTTTAATTTAAACAGTAAACCTCTGTTGTGCAGCACTTTGTTTGCCAAATATAAAACGTCATATTTTTATTTGATTACATTTTAAAAGATTAATTAAATTGTTCTAGTTTTATATTGACATTTAGCACTATCGAGAAACTTTCCTGATCCCGCCCCCCTCTCTCTCTCCCACTTCGCTTCCTGTCATCATACTGTCCTATCATGCTAATGCTAAAAATTAAAAAAAAAGTTTAAGTTTTATGAATTAATTAGATTACCACCATTTTTATAATACATTTGTATTAAACCATAAATAAACAATCTAGGAAAATTTAAAAAGAATTTCTGAAAATAAATATAGTAAATAAATAAATGTTGTTTTATCTTGTTTTGTTGTTACATTAGAGTTAAAAGTTTTTACTCAAATGACATTAACAAACCCATCTGTAAAAACCTTCTAAATATAGAAAGATAAATATAGATTTAGTGTATTTAAGTCCTCTGAAGTAGAGATATGTATTGTAAATAAAATCTACAGATGCAAACAGATGAAATGTCATGAAAAATAAACACTTGATGTTTTCTTTCCACTAGTATGGCATGTTTAGGAAGCAAAATAGCTCAAAATCACAAAATTGACCAGTGCCTGAAAAAAGCTACGGTTTTGCCTGTAGAGTCTTATCTTTAACTGAAAACACAGAATTTTGGAAAAAATTCAATCAAATTTCATAGGCCCTACTTGTCAAGCACCACTAAATACTCCCAAAGAGGATACGTACTCAGAAAGCTGGCTATGGGCCGTCTCGGACATGTTGCGGGGCATGGGGTAATTTCCAGTCTGGATGGAGGCGTCGGGTCCGGCCAGTAGCTTGTAGAGAGCGTTGTCAACCAGCATGAGTGCTGTAGCGGGGGTGTGATAGCCCTGGTTGTTGAAGTAGCCGATGACCTCAGTGTTCTTCCTGGATCGGCCCCTGAAAGTCGCGCCCACCACGCAGTGCTCATTGAAAGCCCCGCCCTCCCTCATGGCATTATATAGCACGTACTCCAACAAATCTGATAGGAAAAACGACAGGTTAGGATGTTGCTGAGGCAGCTTCCGTTTATCTATTCATTCGGTTATTTCTTACCTGTTATATTAGTGGCAGGAATGGCATTCTGGGAAGGCAGCTGTGCGGCATAGATCTCAGCCAGAGCTGTAGCCAGCGGCCCAGCACTGACGTCTACAGCCACGGGTACGTGAGTAGGGCCATATTGTTTTAGCACCAGACGGAGCTGGGGCGTGATTTGGCTTCCAGGGAGGGCGCGGGCCACTACGAGGGCCAACACAGTGAAAATGAGCGGCACCAGAAACTGAGCCACCATCACTTTCCAGTTGCGCCAGCTGTAGAGCGCCCTCTTCAGGAACATAGCATAGAACTGCTGCATATAGAGCCCGGCCTGAGGATAAACACATGCAGAAAATCATGAATGATAAAAACAAATAATCTATCTAAAAAAGAGTCAAATATAGAAATTTTTTTTTTTTAAAAATAATTTATTTTCTGTTTCAAATAAATGCTGTTCTTTGGAATTTTCTATTAAAAGAATCCTGAAAAAAATGAATGTATCACGGTTTCCACAAAAATGTGAAGCAGCACAACTGTTTTCAACACTGATAATAATCAGAAATGTTTCTTGAGCAGCAAATCAGCATATTAGGATGATCTCTGAAGGATCATGTGACACTGAAGACTGGAGTAATGATGCTGAAAATTCAGCTTTAATATCACAGGAATAAATTACATTTGACAATATATTCAAATAGTAAACAGTTATTTTAAATTGTAATAATATTTCACAATATAGTACTGTTTTTACTGTATTTCTGGTCAAATAAATGCAGCCTTAGTGAGACATTAGACGTTCAAAAAATAAAATAAAAATAAATTTATATATATATATATATATTATATATATATATATATATATATATAATAATAAATAAATATATATATTTTTTGGTAAACTGTTTTGGCAAAAATAATTTCTTATTAATATTATATATATAATTTAATAAGACCTTATTTTCCAAAGCAGTATTACCAAAAAAATATATGTAAAAAAAATATATCAAAAAGCAAATGTAATATGATTTTCCTAAATAAAAGAAAAAGTGACTACACAAAAGTCTGACACTCAGGAAATAAGCCATCATTTGGATCAAACCATAACAAAGCAATTGCATGAAAATGATTAAACATAAATATATGTCTGTAATTTATGGGAAAAAAAGTTTCTATCATAAATACTAATCCCTTACTGAGAAATAAGTTAGGCTTTATTTTATTATATTATTAAATGTATGAAATAATTACATCTATTTTATTTGATGTTTATGCTAGAGAAAAAATTCACACAAATCAGGGTATTAAACTATTTACTGTATATATGAAACATTCACTATTAACATTTAATTTGACCTAGTGAGATGGATGAACAACATTTTATGAAGGTCATTTTCAACAAGTATCAAGCCCTATTTTGACATTCTTACATACAGGAAAACTTACAGTGGCATTTAGAGGTGCTAGAGAAATAATATACTAAATATACATGATAATATTTATGACCATGTGAATAGTGCTTGTGTATATATAAGTCATTGTCAGGATGCCAAGTCAAAAGGGTCCACAAGTCTCTATAATATTCTGAATCTTTCAATCTCAGTCAGTAAAGTAGGGGTTTTTCTTCAGTTGTTTTAGTTCGACTACTTAATAGCACCTCATTTCTGAAAGCACGCTAAGTTTTCCGTGAGAAGCGCTGAAGTCACTGACCCCAATGTTGAGTTTGATGTTGGAGCCGTCATCTGAGATCATAGTGCCGCTGTCCGTGAAATCAGTCACGTCTGTCATGCCGCTGATGCTGCTGGAGTCGTCCATGGTCCAGTCATGTGACCGCCGTTCATGCTGGTACTGCAGAGCAGGAAGCTGGATGGCCTGAATATCCAGACTGGAGTCCACAAGCTTCCCGACCCTAAGAGTATGAGTTACATAAAAGATGACACATACATGAGGATCTGCATGAAAGCAAGTGGCCGTTACTGGGACACAGCTGGGCGTGTAAAATGTAGAAGGGTTCAGAGAAATGACGCTGAAGGAGGGATAGCAGCACTGAAGCTGTCAATCTGCACCCCGTCCTACAGCTCATGCCCATTTAAAGAAGGACAGAAGACTTAAGACTGCACTTGAGCTCCCCAAAACCATTAGCAAAAATGTTTTGGAGATGAAAAAAGGAGCAGTGGTTAAGCATGCTCTTGTGAATGACACTAGAGACTGAGCACGTTTCTGCAGGGTGTGTTTTCAGAGCAGAGATCTGTCATTTAGTCCTGCAAAATCATACTTATCAGTTCCCTGTAGGGTTGAGAAGTCCTTTTTTTGAACGAATCAGTTCTTTTGAGTCACTAAAGTGCTCCCAGGAGAACTGGGAAGCTCTGAAAGAGCATTTCAAATCTGTAGCGTGATTTTAGGTGTGGTCTTTCTCAGGGAACATACCGTTTACAAAATTGAATTTTTTTCTAGCAACACATTTTCACTTCAATTTCAAGCTTTTTACATTTCAGCAAACATGCTAATGTAGTTTATAGGTATTGATATGTAAACATGAAAAGCCATCATCTGTGCTGCGTGACTTAATTTATGCTAATATTAATGCATTTTCCTTTGTTTGTGACATTATTGAAAAGAATACACAACTTTGGAGTGATTATGAGATAAAAGGAGAGCGAGACAGTGTTGTTATTGGTAATTAAAACTAAAACTATCAAAAATAATTTTTGCCAAATGAAATAACACTGAAATTAAAAATTAAAATTTGATGAAAAAAAATAATAGTTTTAAGTAAACGAGAATTAGAGATGCCTTGGCAACTAACTGAAATAAGTTGAAGTTGAAGTGACAAAATCACTAAAATGAAATAAAAATAAAATAAGTAGCACTAAGAAATAGAGCTTGAAAAAATAAAAATGATAAAGCCACAACAAAATTACTAAATATTTAATAATACACTAAATCATTTAATTTACACTAAAATTTGAATGAAAATTGAAAAATTAAAAATTAAATAAAATAGTTAAATACTATTATAGTATAGTAATAGTATTAATAATACAGCTAGGAAAAAAATAAAACTGTGTGGGACCTGGTGGGAAAATCAGCACACAATATCATTAGAGATTCTTGATTATTTGTGGTCTTGTGCTCAAGTACCTGAGAAAAACCTCCTCCATGGTGGTAACAGACGCCCCGTAGCTGGCGATGCCCAACTCGTCTCGATTCATCTCCAGCTCAGCAAACAGCAGCTCAAACCTGCAGAGAACAGTACAAACTCAAACCTGAACACACATGAAAATCAATACCTGCTCCAACTACTGAGCATGAAAAGAAGTCACTTCTGACAAATCCATCCATGTTTATTCTTTGTCATTTTTAACAGTTCAACAAAAAATCAAAAACAAACTTTATTCTAAGTCATCAAAACTTGGTATACAGTACAGTGGAGATCAAAATTAGAGAACAATCTATAAATACTTGATTTTTTCTGAAATATTGTTAATCTTCATCGTTTCATCCTCACTTCTTGTCTCTTCCACAGTTCGGTGGCTATAGTGGGTTTCTTAGCCATACTTTGGGTCCGCCAAGGATTTTCCAGAGATTTTCAGTTGGGTTTAGATCAGGACTCTGGGCGGCATTTCATTATTTCATTGTTTTCGGAAGCACGCTTCACGGACGCTTTAACCGTTCTGCTGTGTGACGGGTTTTGCTGCTGACAATTGCGGCTGGATTGTGAGATGCTTGCAGGAAGGTACTGCCTGTTGTTGAAACGATCCCTCCAATAAACATTTCATTAACTCTGGCCATGTATCTGTAACCGCATAAGAGGGCCCACTACATCCACATGCTAGCCGACAACCTCAAACCCCCAAACCATGAACAAAAAACTCCATCCCCTCTCCCACCTTTCACTGACTTCTTTACACACTTGAGCTTCAGTCTTTCCTCAGTTTAGACAACCGTTTCCCATCTGACCCAATAAATTAAACTTTAGTCTCTCATCACTAATTGAACTTTTTACCAGTTCTCCCTCTCTCCACACACATGCTCTCAGCAAGGTGAGTCGAGCCTTTTGAATTCTTTCTTTCCTCCTTGCCCTGCTGCCATTTGAGGCTACGCATCAAGTTCACACATGATGCTTGCATATAGAACAGCCTCAGGCTCAGCACCAGCCTACTTCCACTCACTACTACGAGTCTACATCCCCTCCTGAAGTCTGAGATCCGCTAGTGAGCGAGCCTCGTGGTAGCCATCACAGCGAGGCTCAAAATCACTTTCCAGAACAATCTCGTTCACCATTCCTGGCTGGTGCAATGATCTTCCCACCACCATCAGGAATGCTGAATCCCTGACAATTTCCAAGCAACAGCTGAAAACTCATCTCTTTAAACTCTACTTGACTTCATATTAAAAACTTTTTCTTTCTCTTTATTTATTCCTTCTCTTTCTATCTTGTACTTATTTGAACAAATGCCTGAAAGTTGGTATTATGAGCACTTCCTGTGTCTGTTTTCCTCTTTAAGAAGAATCGCTTTATGTAACCCCAATTGTAAGTCCCTTTGGATAAAAGCGTCAGCAAAATTACTAAATGTACATGTAAATTAATTATAAGGCTTGGCTCTCTGCACAACTTCGTTTCACGTCCGCTTCTCTACACGCAATCCTATACCTGTTGGTGAATATCACATGGATGAGCCACACTAATCCATCTCGCAAGTGCTGAAACCGATTCCCCCATTGAGATTCTCGCATTGTCCCTGTCTTAAAAAATCGTGCATTAGTCTTAAAGTATCAGCAGTACTCTGACAACAATCACAAAAACACAAAAACAGATGCGCTTGTTGGGGGGGCACATGACTAAATCAGATTGTAGTCAATTTAAGAAGCTGTGCCAATCCAATATTTGAGAATCCTCAGCTTTGAACGACCTAGCAATCCTCAAAGAGGTAAAAAGCAGTTGAAAAAGTCACTCTCTTTGGCCTTCACCTGTCACCGCAGCCTACCTGTCACAGGTTTCAGTCATCTTCTAGCGGCCCTCCATCTTATCTTGTCAATCTCCAGTGAAATTAGAGGAATTTTCCAGTTCTGAGGGGTTGTCAATATAATAAATGACTTCAGCAACCAGGTGGCCTGATATCGCCAATAAAACTTGGAGCATCTGTAAGTGTGTTCTCTAATTGTTTGTGCCGGTCTCTTACTTTTTCAACATATCTTATGTTAGTTTTTTATACTGTGCTGTCAAGAATACAATTAATTTCATGAAAGTATGCTTGAAAACACTAAAATTCGCCTAACTCAACCTCCTTTTTATGATCAACAGATCAACTAGGATTAGCATCCAGTGATCCTTGACATTAAGGACATTGTAGAGTTGTTCTCGCGATCCATTGTCTGGATCTCCACTGTGTATTCTTAATAAGACTAATAAAAAGTTCTGTGTAATAAGTATTGTAAAATCATTGAACAGCTAAAAAGTATGTAACCGTTTTTATCGATATGTATCCTGTTGCGTAACAATGATCTATGTCATTTTGTTTGGAAGCTTGACACCACTTAATATACAACTTGTGCTAATTCAATGCAATGTTATTATTTGTAACTCAAGGAGAATCCTAGCTCAAAAGTTTATTTGTTAGACTAATTATATTTAATAAAATAAGCTTACATAATTTGTACCGTTATATTATGCTTCTTTTAACATAGTGCTATATTAGAATAATCAGTTTATATTCAGTCTAATGATTTACTTCAGCATTTTTATATAGAGTTTTTGTCTAGGTACAACACCAAACCAATTCCATATCATAATTTTGTAAACGTTAATTGAGGAACATATGGCAAATTAAAATAACTTGATTTTACGTTTGAGACTTACACACCATTTTCGTCGAGTTTAAAGAAATGGCTTTTAGGAGTTAGAATATACTCAATACCGTGCCGGTGTTTTATGATAGTCGGGACGACACACTATGTTTAACATAGTTAAAAGAGGCATCTAGTCTCTTTATCCGACACAGAGAACATGTCCCTAAAAACGACTCAACACTACTATGTAAGATTTAGTCCCATCTGGTGCTAAATTCTAACCAGCTGATCAAGAGCCAGACTAAGTCTACGTAGCCGCTTTCATTACATCTGTAATCATCAAACCAGAATTTTATCATAACTGCTTGCTCTTGTAAAGTTTGTTCTGCGGATTTGTTTATTAAGGCATGACATGATAACTGGATGGTGTGTGGCAGTGTTGGCCATGTTGAACACACGGTCTAAATATTGCGTGTCCCGCTCGGCAAATCAGTATAAGTTTTTGTAAAGATAGGGCAGAAACAGTTTACGAACATTATCACACTAGTATGCCTGATACGGCTTGATGCCCCATGCTTGCTACAGAGCGAGTACATGCTATGAATATTGCGGGGGGGATGCCACAAGTAGACAATGTAACGAAGTAGATATAGCTCTTATGCATCGAACTCAACGGGTAAAAAGTGAAATGTCGGGGTGTCGTTAGGAGGAACTCGGCCATAGATAGTGACAGTCATACGCCACTCCTGCTTACAACATGCAACATACAGGAAAGTGTATATGTTGCTGTACACGGCTGAAAGGCATCACATAACCTATGGGGGTTTCACTTTTAAAGACTACGTAATGCAGTATACAATGTATTTAGTGTGGTCTTACCGGCTGTTCTCTTTGGGCGCGTCTGTACGGTGTAGGTTCCGCGCCTGCACTGTCTACCTCTAAGTGGCGTCGGGAACGTACATGTAGCACAACAGAGGTGATTCTCTGACACATTACAAAAAAATGCAGGGAAAGCTCTTTGAAAGACAGACTATACAGCCAGGGAGTCCCCGCCCTGTAAAAAGACAAGAATTATTAGATGTCGTGGGTGTGGGGGAAGTGACACACCATTAGTAATAAGTAGGGCAACTCGCAAATACCTAAGCGTCACTTACTGGAGCAAGCACTAGGGGGTTGGGTGCGACAGATCTGTACTGACGTGTTGGGAGTATGTGCAGAGTCAATAAATTCTAGCGAAAAAAGAAATTATAATATAAATAGTAGGACCAAATTTATAGACTATATATAATATCAATTTTAGTATATGTATATGCATTGTGTGTGTGCATAACATGTATGTATATAACTGCATTAGGTTAAATTAACCGGGTAATATCTGTGTGAACTAAATTAATAACACGTAGGAATCAATAAACATCTGGGAGATGAAAAAACTAAGTAAAAAAGTAAAAATAAAATAAATAAAAGAATAGAACTATTGCCTGGCAACTGATAAGAAATCGAGGTTCTGAAATAAAAAAATACTGGAAAAAATAGCAGCCAAATGAAATAAAAATCATTTTAAGCTACGTGAACCATAAAAAAAAACTGAAGTAAAACTGGACAGAACATCATTAACAAACAGGTGGCCGGCCCAAGGCGATAGACCATAGAAAAAATTTAAGCTAAAATTTTGATCTCAAAGATAACAGTTCTAAGATAAAAAATAACAAAATATTTGCAATACTTAATAAATAATATGAAACAAGTCAGCTAAAACTTCCGCTCATCCACATCATTCACTTTAAAATATAATCTTTCTGCTCCTCTCATGATCTTGAGGTGGTCTCACCGTATTTGCGAAATGCGAAGAGCGGGAAAGGTGGACGAGCTAGCAACTATGAAAATAGCATCTCACCGACTAAGAGGGGTCGCTATGGACGATCCGATCTCCCAGCGCAGGTCGAACCCTACAAGTCTCAGTGGGCAGTGCTGTCAGCAGGCTGGTGCGAGGGGGGGGCCAAGCGGGGGCTTACTCGTCCCTGCAGCATTCCAGATGGGCCCGCGGGCTGATTGGGGTGTGGTGTGTCCATTCTAGGTGGGCTCGTCCAACATCACCACCTACAGGAAATAACAAAAACCACCTTGCTGGGGTTGCCCTAAGTGGCTCGCTATGATAATAAAACCTTCATAGGAAACAGTTACAACTCTTTATCTCATTGTACAACCAGTACAGCCGATGCTAACTAGCACAAACGTAACCTGGAACCAAAAGGAAGAGAAAAAAAAAAAAACAAGCACGTCCTAAACACATTGGTCCATCTCGCGCTGTGGAACACACTCAATGTACCGTGGGAGGGGGTACAAAGGGTCTTTCGGCTTACCTTTGAGTTTCCAATCAAAGCAATGCCGATGGAAAGCTTCCTCTTCATCCCACCAGAGAGGGTTTTGGATCGTGCATGGCGCTTATCCTCCAAATTCAGGATCCGAAGGATGTGGTCCACCTCATCAGGGATCTTTTCGCAAGGATAACCCTTCAGCTGAAGAGAAGAAACAAGATTTGTAAAGATCCATCCCAAAGCTGAATAAAGTGCAACAGTCGGTTTCATAAGCAAAAATGCCATTCATTTTCTCCATATGGCAAAGCACAATATTTCTAACGATAACTTGTAGGAACCTTTAAGACAACGTCTGTGAGCCGTGTGCGAGGCTGTTCATCGAAGGTAACACTAAAAGGACAATGAGAATATATTGTGAAGACTCCTTGTGGACCAACATAGTGGCGACTTTTTGTTTCAAATCGCGTGTATTAACTGTGAATTCCTGGTGATAGGCAAACAGAGCAGTAGCCAGTGGCTGTTACTATACACAGCTGGTACACAAATGTCCAGACCACTGCAAAGAAATGTAACAGGTGGCAACGAAAGCACTACACGAAAAGGGCAAAAAATCTCGTGTGTAGACGTCCTTTAGCGGCAGAATGAAAGATTCTATTGAAGTTGAGATGTCTACTTTGTCAATTAAACAGATACAAGGTGCAAACACGAAAGTGGGGGACTCACAATATGTATCCATCAAAACTTGCTTGCAGGCGCACTCACCAACTGTGATACTGTGGGGGCGCATACATGCGAAATCCACCGCCGAATTCATCGCGGAACCGAAATCACAGAAATACAGTTTATCATAGGAATATTAAAATGTTATCGTCCATTGCTGTTGTTCCCTGACACATTCCGTCAGTCATGCGATACTAATCCTGCTGAGTGCGCTAGGTCCAGCTTATGAACGACACGTGTACGCTGTGAGCACGAATAAGTCATGTGGAACGAGCTATGTGGATTACAGCAATTAAGAAATGTCGTGCCTTTAGCCTGAGTGGGGCGATGTGACATAAAGCGGGTGGGTGTTAGTAGAAAACAGTGGCGTTGTGGAGTAGAGTCAGCGAAATACAATAAGCTAAAACATAACCGAAAGGTGCTGAAAAGGTTGCGGCAACAAACAGGAAACAGCTTAAGTCGGGCAGCCCTAATCAGCAAAGAAAGAGACTTCGCAGACAAAAAAAAAAATAAAATTCAGTGAGTGTACAGGGGCCCAGGTGTTCACTTTAAACAAACTCTGCCGAGCTCTGCATATTCGTGATTGTTATAAATGCCTGCGAGTGTGAGAGCTCCGTCACACAGCGCCGTCTCAGTGTGAAATCTCAGGACTGGGCAGCGTAAATTTAAACATCACACCGCATGCCTAAGCAGAACTACTTGCTCATCTGAGAAGATTTTGATGTATGAGGATTGCAATAAGTCGACGATTGGCGGGTGTGACAGAGTCGTACAGCAAAAGCCGCGTGATCGATCTATTGATGCACAACAACCGTGTATTGCGCTCTTGCGCGCACAGATCATACTTGTATTATGCAGACATTTTCAGTACATCCCGTTTGTTTCCACACTTCAGGATAATGTGTTTTGACTGTTAATATGTTTTGGGGACCAGACATGACTTCCGTTAACAGTTTTGGTAAGTGGATAAGTTACTGACAGTTGTTCTGTTACCAGAGAAAACAGATATTTTCTGACAGGATCTGCATGGCGTCTGGGGCTGGATCTGATATTTCTGATGTGGAAGCATGATCTAACAATATATAGAAGTACTGCAAATGACATAGTCAAATCTAATATACATATTAGCATAATGCCGCCCAAATATTCACGCAAAGAAAAAGGCAAAATGTTTCAAACCGCGTTTAGTGTTGAAGCAGCATGTCAGTGAGACGCTGTGTGTTTCTAGGTGAAAGCAAAAGCCCTTTATTTGGCCTTCCGAAAGTAGATGCATTTTAGGAATCTTTAAGATTACTTACATCAGAACAGCAATGCATTTTATGGACGGCTGTTTCGTGAACCTAGGAGAGGATGTATTTCTGACTTTGCTATGACAATCTGGCGCTTCTGAATAAGCTACTGTTTTGTTATTAGTTTAAGTATTTGCTAATGACTGTTCAAATACGGAGTTTTGCGCATCGTGTGTGTGCATGTGTGTGTGTGTGTGGGGTTGTGGGGTGAGCGTAGAGAGAGAGATAGTAGTGGGCTGTGTGGGGGGGGGGGGACGGTCACATCAACAGTGGAGTCAGCTGGTCTTAAACCGTGGCTTGTTACTAACAAACCCATACCAGCTTCATCACTGTTTCTGTCATGCGACTCTGTTCCCCTTTCAGGTTCTGTCTTTACATTCATTTTGAAAGCTGAAGCTCGCGATTATGGTAAGGGGCATTACCTTTCCGACGATTTTTCCGATTTTTCCGTGCTTGCGGTGTTCGTCCAATCACAATGCACTGGGTCAGCTGGCCAATCAGAGCAGACTGCGCTTGTCTGAAAATGAGGGACTTTGTTAAACGAAGCGTTTGATAGAGGCGGCATAGAGGAGACCTACAATAATGTCATATTTGCAAAATAATGTGTTTTTTGTTTGAACATTAAGCATTTCAACATATTCTGTTACCCCAATCCCAAAATATGAATTGCTTTAAAAAAGCAACATTTATACCCCTTTTAACAATTAAAAACTGACGTTACTAAAAAACAGCATACATAGAAAAAACTAATAAAAATAACACAAAACAAGGAAGTTTACAAAAATGTAACGTTAACAAAACCAAAAAAAACTATTTGAAATAACAAAATTATATTAAATAGAAAATTACATTTATTTTCTTTCACGAGTTGCCACGGCAACATTTCTCATTTTCATTTAGCTTAATGTAAAATAACAAACTAAAACTGAAATAAACATTTATATAAACGAAGTAGACGTATAGACCGAAAAAATAGTATAATAGTGTAAAAGTATCTCAGTGATACTAAAATAACACTGGTAGCTGGTTGGTTTGATTGACGACTTTTAACTCTTTAACGTTAATGAAGCTATTTTTTATTTTTTATTTTTTTTAAGAAATTACTATGGTAAAAAATGAATGAAAAAATACTTTCAGAACCACAGTCGTGAATAATGTGGGCGCGGACTGTTGTGCTCTATTACAATTACAATTAATTTTCAAAAAAAGCACATATAGGACATTTCATCAGAAAAAAACGGATACCATTTACAATCACAGAGCTGGGTATAGACGTCCTCGATCTGCGTCTACCTGTGTGTAGAAGAGCAGGTGCTCTCGGACGTTGAGGTTGTCGAAGAGCACGTCATGCTGCGGACACAGGCCCAGGCTGCGGCGGATCAGAGCCATATCCTGACATATGTCGTAACCATTAATGTACGCACGACCACTGCTGGGCGGGAAAAGGCCTGAGAATGAAGAAACAAAAAGAGTTTGAATGGTGGAAAGCAGCGATCAACTCTGCCTGACCTCCGTAAGCACTGTTTACAACAGTTAAAGCTGAATCAATGGTGTAGCTGCTAGCGATGAGAGATGACATTTAGTTTGACTTAGCTGGAAAGACTGTGTGCGAGCAGAGGGTTGCATTTAGCTGAATATGCAGATCTAAAGACTTCTGTAAGTCATTCTGGATAAGAACATTTGCTAACTGACTTAAATGTGACCCTGGATCACAAAACCAGTCTTAAGTCGCTGGGGTATATTTGAAGCAATAGCCAAAAATACACTGTATGGGTCAAAATTATCGATTTTTCTTTTATGCCAAAAATAAAGATCATGTTCCATGAAGATATTTAGTAAATTTCCTACCGTAAATATATCAAAAATGTATTATCATTAGTAATATGCATTGCTAAGGACTTTATTTGGACAAATTTAAAGGCGATTTTCTCAATATTTAGATTGTTTTCAAATAGTTGTATCTCGGCCAAATATTGTCCTATCCTCACAAACCATACATCAATGGAAAACTTATTTATTCAGCTTTCAGAAGATGTGTAAATCTCAATTTAAAAAAATTGACCCTTATGACTAATTTTGTGTCCAGGGTCACAAATATGAATGAGACGGTCAGGCTAAGCTGAATGAAAGCTACACTTGCTTGTAGCCATACTACAAGCTGCTAACAAAGAGTAGCTAAACGGCGAAGGCATTTAAGGAGACAATATCTTTTTTAACTTATAATCAGTTTATATGCAGTGTTGTGATGCTACTTTCAAACTAGCTACAAGCTAATATTACTTTCAAGGTCAATTAAAAGCTATACTAACTTGTAGCTATAAAAGTTGATAAAATTAGCTAAACTGAGCTTTTTAAGGGGGCAATGTTTTAAAAATACTGTATAACTATGTTAAGTTTATATATAGAGTTGTGAAGCTACTGTC
This sequence comes from Sinocyclocheilus anophthalmus, assembly GCA_018155175.1. Taxonomy (NCBI): domain Eukaryota; kingdom Metazoa; phylum Chordata; class Actinopteri; order Cypriniformes; family Cyprinidae; genus Sinocyclocheilus; species Sinocyclocheilus anophthalmus. The sequence continues at coordinate 161,426 of JADLZN010002200.1, read as the reverse complement.
AAACTAGCTACAAGCTAATCATAAATTAAAAGCCAGACTAGCTTGTAGCTATACAAGCTGCTAACAACTGTGAAGGTATTTAAGGGGACAATATATTTTTAAAAATATTACTATATGACTTATAATCAGTTTATATACAGTGTTGTGAAGCTAACTTACTTTCAAACTTGCTACAAGCTAATCATAAGTAACAGTAATATCGCAGTAATATCGTACTGTGCCATGGTACAACAGTAATTCCCATTCTCTCAAGAAAGAAACTCGTAGTCTTGAGCGCAAATGGAGAAAAACTAACTAAGTTTTCAGAATTGCGTAGAAAAACAGTATGTCCTGTTATAGACAGGCTATAAAAGCTGCCAGGGCCGAGCATATCCACAAACTCATTGAAAATAACCAAAACAATCCAAGGTTTTTATTTAGCACAGTGGCTAGATTAACAAATAACCAGACGCCACCCTATCTAATTATTCCCTCACAATTTAATAGTAATGACTTTATGAATTTCTTCAAAATAGATAACATCAGAAATACAATAACAAATGTAGATTCTACAGCGTATAATACTTCAGCTTCATTCATCGCACCAAAAGATAAACTTCAGTGCTTTACAACTATAGGACAGGAAGAGCTAAATAAACTTATCACTGCATCTAAACCAACAACATGCACGTTACCAAGTAAAGGCTGCATCTAATTGCTAGTTTTACTTGATCTTAGTGCTGCGTTCGACACTATAGATCATGACATACTCATAGATCGATTACAAAACTATGCAGGTGTTCAAGGGCAGGCTTTAAGATGGTTTAGATCCTACCTGTCCGATCGCTACCACTTTGTTTATTTAAATGGGGAGTCAACTCAATTATCACCAGTAAAATACGGAGTGCCACAAGGATCTATCCTAGGTCCTCTGCTATTTTCAATATACATGTTGCTCCTTAGTAATATTATTAGAAAATACGGGATTAGATTCCACTGTTATGCTGATGATACTCAACTATATATCGCAACAAGAACAGATTAAACTTCTAAATTATCTAAGTTAACAGAGTGTGTTAAAAATGTAAAAGCTTGGATGACCAATAATTTTCTCCTATTAAATTCGGATAAGACAGAGATATTACTTATTAGACCAAAAAAACAGTACACAGAATCTCTTGGATTACAATTTGCAACTAGACGGATGTACTGTTACTTCCTCTACAGTCACAAATCTGGTTGTTATATTAGACAGTAACTTGTCTTTTGAAAATCATATTCCCATGTTACAAAACAGTATTCTTCTATCTTAAAAACACTGCCAAACTACGAAACATGTTACCTGTTTCTGATGTAGAAAAGCTAGTTGATGCATTCATGACCTCTAGACTGGACGATTGTAATGCACTGCTAGCTGGTTGTACTGCATCTTCAATAAACAAGCTACAGGTAGTCCAAAATGCAGCGGCTAGAGTCCTTACCAGGTCAAGAAAATATGATCATATTACCCCAATTTTACAGTCTCTGCACTGGCTACCTATAAGTTCCGTCTCAGTTACAAAATATTATTACTTGCCTATAAGGCCTTTAATGGTTTAGCTCCTGCATACCTAACTGGTCTTCTACCACGTTACAATCCATCACGCTCTCTAAGGTCGCAAAATTCTGGACTTTTTTTTTGGTAGTACCTAGGATAGCAAAGTCCAATAAAGGAGGTAGAGCTTTTTCGCATTTGGCTCCCAAACTCTGAATAGTCTTCCTGATAACGTTCGGGGTTCAGACACACTCTCTCTTTTTAAATCTAGATTAAAGACTCATCTCTTTGGCCAGGCATTCAAATAATGCATCTCATAATCTTGGACTGCAGTTATATCTGATCAAATGCACATTATTATTCTTTAGCTTGTGTTAAGCAAATCAATTTAGCTTGGTTGGAGCAGCAGCTATGTTAATTATGTCTCTATTTGTTTCTCTCTTTTCTCTGTTTCTGCCACAACTGGATTTACACAAGCTTCATTTGGATCCATAACCCCACTTAGAATAGATGATGCCAACCCCTCGAGACCTCAATGATCCAACCTGTGAGACACTACAGACCTCCACATTTTTGGCTATAAGTGTGGGAAAAATTGCATCATATAATAATTGCTGTTAATACTGTAGTGTTCATCGTCTGTTTGATTACGTCTTTACTTGATTTTCCGTACATTTCTGCCATACGTACATAAACTGACAGTCACCACTGATAAACTACTACTAAATATTGTAGAACTTAATTTTCTGTAAAGTTGCTTTGCAACGATTTGTATCATGAAAGCGCTATACAAATAAACTTGAATTTAATTTAATTGAATCATAAGTTCAGGGTAAATTAAAACGGCACAGTCTTGTAGCCATGCTATAAGCTGCTAACAAAGAATAGCTAAACTGTGTTTTTAGTGTTGTGAAAATATTTTCAAAATGGCTACAAGCTACTGATAATTTAATATAGTTAGACAAGCTGCTATTTTGAAAAAGTACATAGGTACATTAACTTAGCTACTAACAAAGTGGCTATAACTACATTGAAGATATTTAAGTTAAAGTCCTTTAAATTATTATCAGATTATATGATTCAGAAAAAAGAGCTATGTTTATCTGGCACAAGATTGACAATAATAAGTGTCACAAGAAAGTTTCATGACTTGTTTCATGAACTCACTGAATCATAAACATAGCGGTAAAAGCAGTATTTAATCTTTATTCAACTATAAAACAGATGATAAACAATGTCTCGCCGCACGTTCCAAGAACACCACATAGATATGATTCAAATGAATCAAGTAAATCATTTATAGAACCAGTTCATTAAAATGAACTCAGTAAAACGAATCACATTTCCTAAAGCAATTTGAGAGGGACAGCCACACTATTTCATACATAAAACTACATTACTGTGTTCATTACCGGTCAGCATTGATAGTGTGGTGGTCTTGCCCGCGCCGTTGTGACCCAGCAGGACAGTGATCTGGCCTTCAAACATGTTGAGCGTTAAATCCCTCACCGCCTCCTTGGCCTTATTGCCCACTTTGAACACCTGTGACCGACATCCCATGCTCCCGTTGCCACAGCTTCACATGTCTCCATCACACACACAACACTACACCCCACCACCGACACCACACACACACACACACACACACACACACACACACCCAGAGAGTCTACCATTTGTACAGCTATAGCTGCAGGCAGCGTATCGGGTTTCAAGCGCTTTAAGGCATTTAAGCACATATGAAAAAAGACAATACATATTATTTAGCAAGCCTGTAACCACCTAAATCAATGATTTAAAAAAAGGATTTTGGGGTAATTTGCCCAGGTAGAACCCAGGTAATTTCGGCTTTTGGGTATGTTTGGACAGGCCCCTTTTCTAAACGACCCCGTTATAGCTACCCAAAGGGTAAAGGTCAAAATTTTTTGGTAATTATTGACCTAGAGAGTCCAGAGAAGTGTTCTGCAGTGGAGTTTTTCGAGCAAAAAACCTAGGACTAGTTCACAAAATATATATATATTTTTTTACATATTCTTCATTTTTTAACAAACAATGTGATTGACAGCAATGGTCCTAAAGGCAAAGTTGTTCATAATGAGGAGTTCTATCCTACGATACAAATATATTGTGTGTCTGTGTGAAGAAGCGCGCAATATACAATGGTTTATGCCCTTGAAAACTGCGATATCGCCCCAGTGGCCGATTTCTTTCAAGTTTTGTTCCGATCGACCTCCATTAACCTTGTCTAATAGGTGCTCAAAATTCAATGGCCAGGCCTAACAATACAGTGCGTCTGATGAACCTTTGCCAAATGTTTGTCTTGACCCGCCGAGACCCATCCAGCTGTGCTCCCCCCCCCTCTTCAAAAGAATTCTCGCCCTCGACAACCTTCTCAGCCTCTCTTCTCCGTCCGTTTTTCTCCTTCACAGGGGCACACAGGGCTCTGCAGCACCCGTATGAGTTCCATGAAGCGATGAGTAGAATATATTAATAAACCCATGTGCAGAACATCACACCATAATGTGCTAATGGTCCCATTGGTTTGCATGATGAAGACTCAAATACTCAGATAAGTGTCCTCTCATAAAATGTAAATGAATGCAAAAGGCCCCGTCACGCTAAGACGATAATTATAAGATAGACAACTATATTAGTTTCCACCAAGGGATGGATTCTGTGCAGTCAATTGTTTTTATCGTCTCAGCTGGCAAAATGATTTTGAAGTGAGTCCAACGGTACTTCCTCTGTATCGTTCATTTAGAGTTGTGTGAGGTTTCCGTATTCTCTTAGACGATTTTTAAAAACTTTCTCTTTATAGTTACGTTGTCCCAAATGCCTGAGTTTGTGATTCCCACTGAGTTTCACATGATTTTACTGTGCATTCGGAGGTTTCCCTTCTGTAAATAATCTTTATATGTAGAGTTAGGTTTCAACTAAATTTAATCCTGCACGCAAACCATTAAACTGTTGAAACACCGTAATCCTTGTTGGCTGCGATTAAGTGACTAACCGACCGCTGCAAACAACGTGAGACCACATTGTGCTTACGCTCATTGATAATGGCTTTCACAGAATTTTGGAACAACGATGAAAATTTCGAGACTACACCATAATGTTCAAGTCGGTCACATAAAACAACTGAGTCTATGGAATCTGTTTTCACCAGTTAATAAAAATCAGACAGCTGCATTGCTGACAAAATCAGCTCTTAAACCAGCTTTTACTGGTTTGCTGTTGTGAATTGTTTACGACTATGGTTTTATCTTCACTGATTGAAAGTCCCTAAACGTCTCGAACCGCGGTTTTCAAACCTTTTTAGACTCAAATCCCCCCCCCCAGTGCCATATACAAATGCAACTTTTCAAGTTTTCCGTGTTTACAGGATAAGAATTGTTTTAAATATTTTTTTTACTCAATTTATATCTGATGAAATATTGCAGCACTTGGCATAACTAGAAACATTTATAAAAATGCCTACGACTTTTCGGTCGAAAAACACACTTTTAAAATTTAGGCTTCTCATGGTATCCATTTTTTCGAACCCTGGTTTGACCATGGTACTAAATTTTTTAGTAGTTTTATCTTATTTAAGTTAATGCTATTTGGCCTTATTTTTAAATCATTTTAAGTCATCTTGAAGCCTCCTTTTTTTGCTGAGTTTGTTAAGGCCTGCAGGTTGATACAGTCCAGCTTAGGCTGGTTTAAGATGTTCATTTCAGGGTGCTCAGGCAACATTTAATGCAACATTCATTATGTCCACAGAATAAACTGTGTCAGAGTTATAGCCAAAGGTCAAATCCCTAACCGTGAACAACAGTAATAGTGATGCTTGCCTTAGAATATAGCACTAAAAACATACTAAGTAACTAATTAAGTTTAAAGGGGTCCTATTATGCTCTTTTACAAAGTCTTGATTTTGTTTTGGGGGTGTACTAGAACAGGCTCTCATACTAGGTTGTTCGAAAAACACATTTATTTTCACATATTTTACATTATTACACCACCTCTCTCCCCAGTCTAGCATGAACGGCTCGAATAGTTCCTATATCAAATGAAGGCCCGCCTTCTGAAATATGAAATGTGCTGTGATTGGTTAGCTGGGCCAGTGTGTGTTGTGATTGGCTCCACTCAGAGCCTGGTCTGAGATGTCTGTGGCCCCATTACCATAGCTGCCTGCGAGCTTCAATGTAAATATTGCGTCAATATCAAATCAATTTGAGCGCGATTTAAACCCGGATGATCGTAACCACTAAGGTCGTCTGCCTTGGGACATCTAGCGTGCCTCTGACATAGTGATAACACTCGTTGCCTTCTCTAGTGCAGCTCAACGAGTCTCGTCCCATTCGTCGATATTTGTGATTTCACAAATCCTGGACATAGCGTTGTAGTCCAAACGAGTCGTTCGTTGTAGTTTTTGAAAAGTGATTTCTGTTAAATAAAATATCTCCTTTTGAAGTGGACTTTGTAACTTTGCAGATCTTTTTTATGCTCAAACAGCAACATTACAGACTAACTAAAGTTGAAAAAGTGAAAAAGCATAATAGGACTCCTTTAAGAAATTCCTGTAAACCCATAAATCTGTGAAAACATTTACAGATAAGCTCAAAAACCAGGTCATTCATTACATCTGTTTACAAAGGCATTTGTGTATTAACATGTTAGACATCCACTGAGTCAAAGGCGTGACCCAGGAGGCCATTGTTTCAAATCACTTTCACTCTGATGGGGTCTTTATTGCCGCCCCATTGATAAGCATGTCTGCAAACACGAGCATTGATGCAGCGGGTGTCCTACATATACAATAGCTCTGTGCAAATCACGCCGCTGTTCGTCATCCCCTCCCTCTTCACGCCCTACAGTAAATCCTGTACGTCTGGAGATAAGGCTGCGCATGCACTTCCTGGCAGTCTTGATGACATAAGCGCGGTTTTCCTGCCGAGACCAAATGCTTCCTGTCTTTCAGGAGCCCGTCGGTCAGGAAAGACACTCAGGTTGCGCTCGTGCTGGATCACACTCTCTTGCATTTTAAAGACATCCAATGGGTGAACCGCTGATCTCTGCGACAAGTTCACAAGGCCAAAATAGAGCTATTTTGACCATAGTTTCGCAATAACACTAATCCATGTGATGCACACGAGGAAGCTTGAGGAAATAATCGCTCAAAATAAACAGTCATGGTCAAAAACATTGAGCATAATTACACTTTTAAAGGCCGGATTTACGATACATTCTGCTATTATCTTCTTATTTTCTGAGAATAAAGTTAAGAATATTTTGCATAGCAAAAAACATAGCTTTTTTTTCTTTTGATTGTTCTTTGAGTTAGTGTTAATTTCGTTAACAAAGACTATGACGAAAAATGTTCATTGACGAGCTTTTTTCCCATGACTAAGAGACGATAATAAGGACAATAAAAGATAACTATGACTATATCAACATGCAATTTCGTTGACGAAATGACAAGACTAAAATGTATACAAAAATACAAACTTTACCAAAAATCTATTTTTATTTTTGTCAAAAAAGGAGACAAAATGTTATTGCAGACTGCTCTACACGAGTCTACTACGCAAGCTTTCATGAGTGTCGTTCTAATTCCTGAATCCAAGCTTCGCTGTTACAAGGATACATTTTCATTTCATTTTTCATTCATACAATTGAGTAAGACTAAGATAACTTAAATGCTGCAAGAATACCGCCAGTTCATTAAAGACTCTCAGGCTAAAATTCCAGTTTTTCTTGGACTAGAACTAGACTAAAATGTTGAGACTTTTAGTCGACTAAAACGTGAGTAAAACAATAGGATAAGGTTGACTACAAAAAAATCTAACAAGGACCTTTTAACACGGACCAGAGGTGGACAGTAGTGAAGTAGTTTTACTTTACTCAAGTAAATTAAAATATTATCCGTAGTTTTTTCTTGGAAACTTTTGCCTCACTACATTCAAAGCCTTAAATGTCTTATTACTTTTACAGCACTACACTTCAAAATACAAGTTGTGTGTTTTTGACCTTTCATACTTACGAACATTAAAATGTAGTACTTCTTGTACTCCATTAATCTTTCAATTACTTTTACCTTGGAAAAAAAGAACAGTAATAGTTTTCTAATGTATTAAATTAAATTATATTTAATAGAAACTTATTGTCAGTAAAAGTGCAATATTCTCTTTGAAACTGTTGGTGAAAGTAAAGTTTTTCTAAAGAAACGACTCTGATAAAGACTACCCTTTAAAAGTACTGTTTACAGCAGAGTAAATACTTCACAGCTGTCCCCTTGCACGGGCGAACACTAAGACAAATTAAAGGCTGACAAATAACACTACTTTAGCCATTAACATAAGTTTTTTAAAATCCCATTAAATTTGAAATGAACCTCCGACTTAATGCTCAAAGGGAAGTGTGGAATAGCACGTTGTTTCATATTGACATACTACAACTAACATTAGTGCATTTATATTATTATTACTTGGGAACGTGGCTAATTCAAGTGTAATATAAATGATCAGTCAGATTTACATCTGACTTTTGCTTATATGCTTTTCTTTGCTGCCAATTGCTGAAATGTTTACACAACCCTTTAAGAAACAGCTTAATTAATTCAACCCCTAGTTTCATGCAGCGTAAATTGACCAAAAATATGCTACTGTTCGACAATCCGTATCCAACCAATGACAACAGAACATTTCTTATCGTAGTTCGATGCTACAATGTTGATACTTTTACTGCCTCTATTGCTTCACTGTTATTTCTGATGTTTGCAATTGTACATTCCATCCAAATACTGATTTGTATCACTCTCTATTGATGAGGGTTTATACGACATGCTCCAATTAGGACTAGGTCTGTTCCCATGTCCAGCTCCTCTCCATGGTTTAATGATGAGCTACGTGCTATAAAAGCAAAAGGCAGGCAACTTGAACACCTTGTAAGAAAAACATTTACCTGGACACGTTCAGCATTTTCAATCTGGAACACCATACAACTGCCTTGAACAAGCCACCTTTCCTTATGTTCTAACGTAGTAACAAAGCCCCAATACCTATCACGAATGACAATCCCTTTAGCATGGTGAATAGGCTAGTTCAGGCTCCCATGCATAATGCCTTTCAACGAGAATCTGACGATCTATGCTGTTCTTTTTTACGCCATTTTCAGGGCAAGCTGGACGCTTTATGTGGGACATTTGGTGTAGAACTGACCACTTCTACTTGTGAGCTAGCTCGGTCTATTCAAACGCTCGATAATTTCTCCTTGACTAATCCCACCTTAATTAGTGAAATAATGCTGAAATCCAATTCTTCTTCCTGCCTGGCTGACCCTGCACCAACAGTCCTTTTAAAACACTGCACCTCTGTCATTTCTGCTCCAATTTCACATCTTGTAAACATGTCTCTTACCTCTGCCACTGTTCCAGTTTCACTTAAAACTGCTGCTGTTACTCCTATTCTTAAAAAGTCAAATCTAGACCCAACTGATTACATTAATTATCGTCCAATCTCCAACCTACCGTTTGTTTAAAAAAAATCATGGAAAAGGTTGTTGCCGTCATTTCTAGCTCTCAATGAACACTTTGATATATTTCAGTCAGGTTTTCGTTCGCAACACAGTTCTGAAACTGCTCTGGTAAGGGTTATAAACCACCTCCTCCTTTCTGGTGATTTGGGCAATCTTTCTATACTTCTACTACTCGATCTCAGCTCAGCTTTTGATACTGTCTCTCATAAGCTTTTACTCATGTGCCTCTCAGAGATTGGCATCTCAGGAGCTGCGTTATCCTGGTTTTCCTCATATTTGACGGACAGACAATACTACATCACCATACATAGCTATAAATCTCCCTCTGTCCCCCTTAAACAGGGTGTGCCACAGGGCTCAGTCCTAGGGCCATTATTATTTATTATTTATATTATGCCCCTCTGACAAATTATTTGCCGCCACGGTTTACAGTACCACTGCTATGCTGATGATATTCAGATATGCACTTCCTGCCAACCTGACTCTATTCACCAGACTGCATCTCTATTGTCATGCGTCAATGAGTTAAAGACCTGGCTTAGCACCAACTCTCTCAGTTTGAATTTGTCTAAAACAGATATCTTACTTGTCGGGCCCCCAACTGTAACAAAAAACATAACAAATGCCCCTAGATTTGACCTCGAAGCCACATCAATTATTCCATCTGCCACAGTTAAAAACTTAGATATCATTCTTGACTCTTCTTTAAACCTAGATGCTTATATAAATAAGCTCTCCAAAGCTGCATTTTTTCAACTTCGCCGTATTGCCAAACTCCATTCCTTCATCAGCCCAAAAGATGCTGAATTACTAGTACATGCTTTAATCACATCCCACCTTGATTACTGTAACGCTCTTTTTTCCGGATTACCATTACGCTCCATCTCTCGATTGCAATATATTCAAAATTCTGCTGCGAGAATGCTAACTTACACTAAACGGTCTGCACATATCACTCCAATTCTGTTCAACCTCCACTGGCTACCGGTGTCCTCTCGTATCATTTATAAAATTCTTCTGCTTACCTTTAAGTCACTCCATGGTCTTGCACCTACCTATCTCTCTGACCTGCTTTCTCCTTATATTCCCTCTTGTCCACGTCGATCATCTGGAGATGAACTTCTTTGTGTTCCGAGATTTCACCTATTATCTATGGGAGGTAGATCTTTCTCTGTTTTGGCTCCCAAAATTTGGAACACATTGCCCCTAGCTCTTCGACAATAACCACACTCCACGAATTTAAGTCTAAACTCAAAACCTATATGTTCAACCAATATTACCTGTTATGTTTTTCTCTTTTTTTTTGTGATTATGATACTGTATTATTACTGTGGTATGCAACTGCAACCGCACGTTCTGGACTTGGCAAATGTCATGTACATCTATGTATAACATGATTGTTTATTTGCTTTTGTCATTGTGCAGCGTCCTTGAGCTTGGGAAATGTGCTATATAAATTAAACTTATTATTATTTATTGAACTACGTACCAGATGAAGATACCATGGCAGGGACTCCATATTCTCTCCGGAAACAACGCTTTCTACGTACCAGGCACCAACCGTACATCACAAGTCCACAGCAGCATCCCGAGCACTTTAGCCAGAAAGAGAGTCAATCGTCCACCTCACCGGCTCAACATGTTATGGCACTGATTCCCGTACCCTGAGGAACACAGGACACGATGTCAGCTATAAGTGCTGATTCGAGCAGCCGCATTGTCCAGGTTTCAGTCGGATCCCTGACCGTTGCCCTCAAACAGCCGAACAGCTGGGCTCCCTATGTCCATGGCCACATTGGAGATGAGGCAGCGATACTTTCTGGGCATTACAGCAGTCATAGCAGCCACAGGAACGTACGGCAGGTAGCCAGAAGTAGATTAAGCCTCCCTGCTAGGCGGCACATTCGCTACTGTAGAGAACAACTGAAGTTAAACTGATTTTGCTCGAAATCATGAAAACATCACAAGACAAATCATCTCCACGAACACATTTCCAATCCAAAGAAAGAAAATTGTTTTTACTTTAAGATGTTGTTATGGGTTTTCCAATCAGACCACAAATGCAGGACCTGTGGTTTTCATATTCCAATTATTCATGATCTATTCCTATATAAAATACTTGCAATTTAACACTTCAGCGATTTAAAAAGGCAACAAACAAATACTTTATTTTATTTATAAATCTTATATTTATAGTATAATCAATATAAGATTATGTCTTTGCTTTCATTTCATTTCATTATTTTTCATAAATATTCATGGAATGTTAGAGAGAAAGCGTATGACTCTGCCTCAGGAAAACAGAAAAAAAAAAAAGTGTTTAAAAGTTCCCATGATTCCAATGGTGATTCTCTAAATAAAATACTGTAATATAATTAGTAGACAAATATGTATGTGAAAGTAAAAATTTTTTTTTTTTTTTTTAAATCACACGGGGAGATATACGTATATACTACATATCTATATATATAGATATATATTATATATATTATATATATTATATATATATATATATATTGTGTGTGTGGTGTGTTGTGGTTGTGTGTGTGTATTTGTATTTCCCAGTATTCACAATGCTGACTGTCTAAATAGAACTAGGGTACCTATAGTCATAACGATTTAAAAATATATCTTCATTTTTTTTCTTTTATTCTATTATTGTTTATTGTAATGCTTCATTCTTAAGAGAAGTTGGAGAGGATGGATGTCTGATTTTGCCACAGGACAAGAGGCAACAAATGGCTACCATTATTTTATATAACTTTCATATTTAAATAATAGACTTTTTATGTTTATTTGAGTTTAAAACAATTCAAGATAAATTTCATTATTGTCCACCCCATTATACAGAGATTGGGAAAAATGTATTACAAGCTGATTCCGACACAGAAAAGAAAAAAAGACCCATTGTAAAGAAACAAACAAACAAAAGGTTAAATTTTTTAGTATTATCTAAAATATCATATTTTATAATATACTAGGCCTTTTAAGGGTTTTTTTTGTTTCCTCGGTAAACCTGTTAAAATAAAAAACTTTGGGTACATTAACCAGGCCATTTTTGTGCCCAGCACGAGTTCAGTTGTTAGATTTATGATTGCATGTGTATTGAATCATTGAATCACACCCATTGCCTCAGTCTCACTACCCGGCCTCGCTACAATCCCCGCGACCCTTACACGCCACAAAAGAGCAAAGAGAGAGAGGAAGATAGAAAAGAGCAGCAGAAGAGTCACGCGCTGGTCATCAAAGAAAAAATGACACACTGGGCTAATTTACATTCACATCTCGGAGGACTCTCACACTCACATATGTCCATTTGGCTCTGAAATGTACGGACACGGCGGAGCAGGACATTTTTCCCATTTTCAGCCGTTCTCAACCTAGAGCACTAGTCTCTATGGCTTTTGAATAAAAGTTCGTTGAAACCACATCTATGTCGATGTTCAGACATACTTGCTTTAAGAAAAATCACCGACCCCTGTTCTGCAATCACATATATCATCTGTAAAAAGACAGCACACCAATAAAGAATAAATTTTTATGAAACAGATCCCGTCACGACGCACCGGTCCATATTCACCTTTAAAATGAAGAACAAAATCTTATAGCTTAAATACTGTCAATATTAATATTAAGAGTTTTGGGCATTGTTTTTGCACTGTATGCAAAAAGATATGAAATTGCAATTAAACTGTTAATTTTTTATACATCACCGTAGATTGTTAGTACTGATTTTAGTCTGAAAATAAAAGAAATAAAAGACACGAAGCTAATCAACATGAAAAAATAATAAATACATTTAAATAAATAAATAAAATTTCAAAGATAAAAATAAATGTATTTACACTGCAGTAATAAAAATGTAACAACAACAAAAAAATTGTAAGGGTCCTAAATTAGCTTTAAGTAAGTTTTTTGTTTTTAATTTTTTTTGAATGACATATAATTATATTCCAGCACATTTTTTCAGAGAAGGTTGAACCGAAGCTTTGACATGAAAAGCTAACCAAAGTTGAATTAGGTAAATGAAGCATGAACCATACGAATAGGTAAATCTACAATGAACATCTAACATATTACTGTCAACCAAAGCATTTGCCTTGAGACCAAACAAGCAAACATTTCTCTTAAAAGCACAGTGTCAGCTGATTTTTTACACAGGACAACATATGAGATTACATTTCCTGCCTGAGGCTGCATTTTTCAGCAATACAGACATGCACTGCCTCATTTTCCTCCTACACATGATGCTATATGTCAGAATTTAATGCCAGAGTGCCTGAAAATGTTTTCAAAACTGCCCTTTAAAAGGATTCTCACTCATTTGATGATTTTATTAATGCATCAGCAAGCATATTTGAGCTTTTTTATTCAATGCAATTTACTGAACAAACCCGTTCACGCAAAAAGAAAACATTAAACGTGTCGTGCCAGGTTTTAAAATGCAGAAATGTGAACAAGATTGGAGAGTAAGAGCAGAAGGCATGCTGTTTTAGTGAACAGAAGCTAAAGTTTTGTCTGGTTCTTCACACACAAAAAATCATGTACCATTTTGTCTTTTTGGAGATATGCAAGGCAATATTTTTTACTCAGTATTTTGTGTCTCGTTTTCCAGTACAAATATCTACACATTCTTAAAGATTCATTTATTTGAGGTCCAAAATGACTTCAGATACGAAGTCTCATTTTCAGTTTATACTTAAAGGTCATATGATGCGATTTAAATTTTTCCTTTCTCTTTGGAGTGTTACAAGCTCTTGGTGCATAAAGAAGATCTGTAAAGTTGCAAAGACTAAAGTCTCAAATCCAAAGAGATGTTCTTTATAAAAGTTAAGAGTCAACCACGCTCGTTCTAACACACTCCCACATATCTACGTCACGATGTGGTAAGATTTGCATAACGCCACCCAAATGTTCACGAAAAGAAAGAAGGTTTAACTTTTATTCTCGCTTTTAGCAACAAAATTGTTGTTGCTGCCGCCATGTCGTGAAGGCGCTGTGTGTTTCGTTGTGAAAGCGAAACTACGTTGTTTGGTCTTCCAAAAGAGGACACGACTAGAAATCAGTGGTTAAGTTGTATTTACAACACTGTTCCAGAACACTTCAACCCAAATATTCAGATGTGTGCAGCACATTTTATGGAGGACTGTTTCCTGATCCTGAGAGAGTAGACTACAATGCCGGCTGTTCTCGATTAGTTCCGGTTTTGATGAAGGTCCGCCTTCCGAAAAACGAAATGTGTTTTGATTGGTTAGCTGTCCCAGTGCGTGGTGATTGGCGAACAGCTTAGACGGTGATTCAGTACTGCCACGCCCCCTTGCTCCATCTTTAAACAAAAGCTTTTGGGAATCCGGCACTCCTCACTCGTGATGTGAAAGCTGTCCTCAGTAAAATGCGCAGCACACAATCGCAAGTTGGGGTTATAATGCTCAGGAACAGAGTTAAAAAGTAAATTGCAACCACTGTTTCCTGACATCATCCGCTTTCGGAAGCCCAAACAAAGACGTTTGGGCACGGAGGTGAAAAAAAACTGCATTTCAGGCGGTCGCGCAGTGTCGCGCCACGTCTTTAAAATTCGAATACATTATTTTCTATGAGTGTAAGTATACCGGCGGCGCCGTTCGGCATCTGTCCGCGACGCCCAGCTACGTCATGTTGTACTTGGAATTTTTCTTCGTAGACCAGCGTCTCAATTCCAGTCCTCCGCTCGCTTACCCCCGCTCTGCATGGTTTGTCACTCTCTCTTGTTAAACACACCTGATCAGATCATCATCTCGGTTAGAATGAACTCCACGTGCAGTGAACTGTGTGCTGATTGACGATGTCCCCTACACAGTGTCCCATCTGCTCCCTTACTCTGCCCTGAGGCAGGGGTAATCCTTGGGAGTTTTTCACTTTGGAACATTCATTCATGGATTTGCGCTGTGCCGCTGCCTGCAGCGTCTTCACACACACACGAAACTTACTAGAGAAGCGTGAAGAGGGACATAATATACCTCTGTAAGAAATACATTTTAAATTCACGTCTCGCACACTTAAATGCCCTTTTTATGGAACATATACGCTCCCTTCAAAAAGGAATAATGGAGGAATATCCGGCAATGTCCACTTCGCAGGGCACTTACACTCAAATATAACAAACGTATGAAGCAATAAGAAACGTACAAAATGGGCAGATCGGGGGCATGCGATGACTGGAATTGAGAACCGCTGTTCTAGACATACCAAAAATTTTATGCTACAGCACAGCAGCTGCTCTTCTTCTTCGTTTTCTATGCACTAACTCTGCAGCAGCACTTCTTCTTCGTCGTCTCGTCTAATGCGTTCACTCAACCAAGCGTTCTAACCACAGCCTCGCCTCTCCCCACCCCCCAACCATTCTAATTTCCGTAGGCGGGAATTATTTTAAAGTTATTCTAATGGGCCGCTTTTTGATATCACAAAGCCCGGAAAACAAACTCTGTAGTCCAAAACGAGCAGTTCGTTGTAGTTCTTGAAATTCTCTAAATATCTCCCTTTGTAGTGGACTTTGAGATTTGTAACTTCCTAGATCTTTTTTTATGCCCAAACATATTCACTACACACTGACTAAAATTAAAAAGTGAAAATGCATAATAGGACCCCTTTAAGATTTGCTACTGACTATTACAAACGCGAGTTTTGAGCATGCTAAGTAGCACTTGTGTGTTTGTCATTTCTCCAATCACAAATGCAGATATGGTTTTATGTTTACACGGTGCGATGCAGCGCGTAAAAAGACAGTATATGTCATTATAATATGTAATTATGTCCCCACTGGATGCAACAAATGCCTCGTTTATAATGGGTTTTAATGTTTTTGTCTCGTCGCTCCGGCCGGACACAGTATGGTAGCGTGTAACATTTCCCGTCCACGACTTGAGTATTCGCCAATCACAACGCACTGATGCCGTCCAGTTTCAAGCACACCTCAGAAGGAGATCTTTGAAAAAGCAACATGTGTTCAGAAAGGCGGGGCATAGAGGATAAACAATAATGTACAGTATGTGGAAAATAATGTGTTTTTTGAACCTTAAACCGCATAAACACATTGCATTACAACAAATACACAAAATAATGTTCTTTGTAGCAACATCATATGACCCCTTTAAAACAAGGAAAAAATGAGGTAGGAAAAATAAACTTAAAGGAAAACACAATAATTTTTCTTTTTGTTTTAACCATAAACTCACAATTGTTACTTTTTTTTGTTGTTGTTTTTTAAAAACAAGACTTCATATCTTAAGTCAATTTTGCTGTGCTCATAAATCCTGATGTATTTTTTTTTTTAGATATTTGGACTGAAATTAAGACTAAAATATTACATAAGAATTTTGTGGTCACCAGTTTCATTGTATGGAAATGATCAGCTTAGAAAAATCATGATTTTTGCAACATGTGGTCCAGTAAATGATGAGTAAGTAGTGGTTTTTTGCTGAACTACAGCTTCAACTCAAAACCACACGTGGTAAAACGGCCCGTTCTCAAATCAGTGTAGTTTCCATAATGAGTCACTTGCGAACACAATAACAAAATGAAACAATGTACACCAATGCATGTCTGATTTTCTATTCTTTCTTCCCATCAGGATGAAGAGTTAGGGTGTGATGAATCCGCTCTTAAAGCAGCTATGTACATCTACACATCTTATTATTAGCTCGCCCGAGGGCCACTGCGCTCACAAGCGCCAATCAAATCACAATACAGTCCTGCTTTCACTCACTAAAAGCACTTCAAGAATCAAAAAAGTCAATAACTGCAACCTGAACATTTGCCCTCAGCTGGTTACCTGCTTTTAAACACCGTTTGTAGTAATCGGAGGTTTTTGTTTGGCAGAGAAAAGAAAACGTAGCACAGCTTATGGACAAAAAAGAGCTGATTTTTGAAAGCTTTCTGAGAGTTGAGTTTAAACGCAGCTCATTTTGTTTATGCATGGAGCCAAAAATACTGCAAATATGTCCTGGTCATTTCTTTGGTCACCTATGCTTTCTCTGTAATCTGTTGATTACGAGGCTGTTTGATTAAAGCTCTGTATATACAGTATATATGTGCTATAAATGCACACTGTTAGGGTCCAACAAGAATAGAGTGTAATGACCATTCTGCTCTGTGATGAAAAGAGAAATCACACTTTCACAGAGCAGAGATGGAGAAGTTACCTCTGGAGAAGAAGGCGCTGATCATGAAGCTGAAGTTAATGGTGGACACGGCAAACACCAGCAGGAAGAAAAACACCAGCGTGGGGTCACTGTAGGTCAACACCGCTCCGTTAGGACTCACCTGACAGGAAAACAACACATACATGAGCTACACATAGCAAACAGTGTGGACTATCTTAGATGGATTCTCATTGTACTTCATGATTCTGATTCCTTAGAGAATCTATTAACAGTTTATTGCACTCATTCAGTTACAATATGGTGCAGAGAAATTTATTTATTGAAATAAAAATATCAAGAACTGTTTTGCTGTTGTGAAAAAAAAAGTTATCTTTGGCTTCAGAGAACTGTATTATTATTACTATTATTATTAACCATTATTTTTTTTTAATTCAAGCTTTATAGACTTGAGTATTATTTTTGAGTTTTATACAAGCATTTACTTGAATTATACATGTACTTAGTTTTGTACTGTTTTATTTTTTATTAATTATTCTATACTTATTTGAAAATTATTCTATATTTGATTATCATTTTTATTAATATTGCTCTATATATATCTTTTATTTTGTTTTGTGTGTTGTATCTAATAGCGTATAGATTCTATAAATATAATATAAACCTAAGTTTTATACATACAATAATTGGTGGTATTGTAACATTACTGAAATTGGTCTTTATGTTATAAAATTCAATATGAAAAAATGATTTTATTAATTATATAACACACAATACCCTTTCATGATAATGTATGGTATTTAAATTTAGTAATTGCAGAAATTGTAATGTTAATGTTTTTAACTGTACAAATAGCTTATACTGTAATGTTTAGAGTACAAAATGTAGAAATATTAAAAAAATAATATCTAATTTCTTTTTTGGGGTCTTTGGGAAACTTGTATTAGCATGACCAAATTGCATAATAAGACCATTCAAAACACGACTTTGAATTTTTAACATGCAAATTACTACTTTACTTTTACAGTCGTGAGTAATATTTTTTATAGATGTTATAGAAGTATTTTTTGAATATACATGTACATACGTATATTTTACCGTTTATATTTTACACCACTATTCCTAATTTTTTCTAGTTCTTTTCATTTATAACATATTAAACATACCCTATTATAAGGTATTTATGTTATAGAAGTATGGAAATTGGGTATGTGTTCATGTTTACTGGGGAAAAGGAGACTTCAGCACATGTTTGCTGTATTTTGAGGCCTAAAATAATTGGGCTTACTGTATACTAAAATTAATACTGTTTAAACAAACCATTTAAGCAAAACCTAAATGCATACGTGTACCGTCAGGTAAAGTTATTATAACAAACCTACGAGGTAGTATCGATACCATCACTGTAATCGGGAAAAATTAATGCAACTAAACATTAAAAAAAAAAAAACACTCTGTTCCAGTGCTTCTGTGCAACAAGTGGAACTTGTTCTGAATAAAAACTGGTTCCTAGTTCTCAAGTGAGCTAAAAAAAAAAAAACGTTCACAGACATGCAAACAGTATAGTGGTATTTCTAGTAGCACAAGGTACTTACAAAGAACAGATTATATGTGTTTACCTTGACGCAGATAAGCACGGTGACAAAGAAGATGGAGATGGAGAGGAAGAGGAGAAACATGAGGAACCAGGCGCTCCCGTGCAACCATTCTGAGAGCCATCATGCGCATGTCCCCTCAACCCCCACACACACACACACACACTACAGCTGCAGGAAGCTTTCTTACATCAAGAGCAACAGAATCCACATTCATGCCCATTTCCTGTACCTTCAGTTTCCTCTCCTTCTCCTGTACTACAGCTCGGACGATGTTCAGAGACGTGTAGGTGAAGCTGAGCACCAGCAGCAGTGGCAGCTGGTTCTGGATGGCCAGGATGAAGACGTCGTACATGAATGCTGGGTAAGGGAAACGAGCCAGCAGCACTTGGGTTCTCTTGAGGAGGGCCGCCGCCGCCGTGCTGTTGTAGGCCTTCATGATGGCCCGGTCCACCGCATGCTGCACCTGAAGGAAGCCCTCGCGGTGATATCCTGTCCAGACACACACAGTACTCATTAGATTCCACTCAATCAAACTTATGAGCGTTTAACTGAATCAAATGAACTGAGGAGAGTTCTATTGAAAAAATATTCTGGGTTCTGTATACAATACAAGCTGAATTGACAGCATTTGTGGTTTAATGTTGGATACTGCAAATATTAATTTCCACTTATCCTGCTTTTTCTTTAAAAAAAACAAAAGTCTGGCTGAATGAGGCCATTTGTAACCATTAAGATCTCACTGTTTCAATAAAGCCAATACAATGTGTGGTGTAACATGATTTTAATGTGAAAAAATGTATTAATCTTGTGTGTCTGAAGTTATATTCGGTTTTAAAAGTTTAACGCTACAAACAGACAAACAATGAAACCTTAAAAATGATTTAAACCAATTTGTAACTCAATAGTAAGTTTGAACAAAAATATGAATGCAAATGCTTTTATAAAATTATAAACTTTTCATTTTTGCTTTTAAATCCTCAAAAATGAACTGTAAAATTGATGATTTAAAAAAAAAAATTTTTTTAGCAGAAAAATAAATGTAAATGCTTTTATAAAATTATAAGCTTCGCATTGCTTCAAACTGACCCCATTCACTTCCATTATAAATGTCTCCCTGTAACCTTGATCTTTGGTCCTTTTTTCCATTGAAAATAATATAAATGCATACTAACATAAACATACTAACCATTTTATGTGTGAAGTTAAATCTAATTTTACAGTGTTGCAATGACAATGCAATGTCAAATAATAAAACCCAATTTTTTTTTTTTAAATCAGCATTTATAGCTTTCAATTAAAAAATACACATATCTTACCAAAATAATTAATGTAAATGCTTTTATAATATTATAAGCTAAATGCCTCACTGTACTCTGGATCTTTGATCATTACAGACCAAAAATCATTAAGTTGATGATTTTTTTCAAATGTGTTAGTACATCAGAATGGTACGAAACTTGGTGACTTTTGTTGTACTTGCCATGTGAACAAAACAAAAAAAAAAGGTCTTTAAAAAATAGCCCCACTTCTTAGCTGTCAAAAATGACCACCATAGGCAGTTAATGGCCAATATGAAAAATACTTTGGGGTACAATCTACAAATCGCACAGCAGTGAAGGGGTTAAACTTTAAAACACCTGTAATATTTCTTTTGAGCTTCAGGAAGCTACTATTTCACAAAACTTAAAAATTCATTGAGAATTCCTCGCCGCTTCTCATGGCTTTTCAAACCATAATGACCCTTGAAGATCAAAACCCTCTTCGCACTTGCAGTATAAAGCAACTCAATGCAATTAAATGCAGATGAAAGAACGACGGTGAAGCACGAAGAGTTGTGCAAGCGAATATCAAGATGTAATTTGTAGCACCGTGACAAAAATAGAGGATAACTGTCATCAAAGTTCAGACCCGATGCTAACGCAGCGCTCATGATTAATAACACTCTGCAGGTGTTTTGAAGCTGCTGGCAGCACTGGAGGCCATCAGGCGAAGGAACGCTAACTAATCCAAATCACTTCCTAATCAACAGCTAGCGCTGTCACGGGAAACCTCATGTACAGGAAGAGATCATTAAGGTTTATCTCATCTGCTGATGGTAACTGACAGCAAAAGGTCATCAAGGAAGAAATCGACCACTAATTTGCATGTTGATGGACGATTTTTGATTAAAGAGCTTTTTAATGAACTGATACTAGCGCTAAATTGTAGTTTTTGGCTATTAGCTTTACATCATCTATATGTTAAGGCATAAAAAGTAAAACATTAAGCACAATATGAATTAGCAACTTAATCTGGGGAAAGTACATACATGACTTGATCAGCAATGGATGCTCTGGAATGAATGGGTGCCGTCAGAGTGATAGTCCAAACAGCTGATAAAAACACACAATAATCCACACCACTCCAGTCCATCATTTAATGTCTTGTGAAGAGAAAAGCTGTGTCCATCAAATCCATCATTAACTCTTTCACTCTTTCCCCGCCAGCATTTTTGAAAAAGTTGCCAGCCACCGCCAGCGATTTTGATGATTTTCACTAAATTTGATGGCCTCCAGTATATTTTGCTTTATGAATATTTGAATATGCAATACACTCAAATAAAGATCAGAGCCTCTACTTTTAAACAAAAATATCAGTTTTTTTCTAGCTTAAAGCATTCTTTTTTTTATCAACACTTTGAATATAGGTAGGTTTCATAAAAAATTCAATATTTGAGCAAAAAGGTGAGAAAATCTAATTTTTATCAAAAACTACATCTGGATAATATTCAATACGTTATCAAATCATAAATCCAGTAAATCGCTTCCATCAACACCTCCAAAGCTTGCACATACATATACCACTTCCTGGATCAACATATTACTCTGTAACATTATGCAGTTTTCATTTATATGCTGCCATTGCCGATGATCGCATTATTTTTCATATGCATCTGTTTACATAAGAGATCTCTAGTTCCTACGTCCTGTTCACGTGTGTTTTTGTTCGGGAGGTTTTGTATTCATTCAGAACATGCATAATAGCGCCCCGAGTGTATAACAGTGAAAACACAAAAAGCTGTAAAAACTCGACTTTGGCGGGGAAGCGTTTTCTTCTAAAAGAAGAGATAACTCGTCAATGGCGGAAAGTTAGACAACTTCAAACCATTTCACAATGTCTAAAATAATGAGTCCTACGCCATCTTTTGGGCTTCCTCCGTGAAAAAAATTGTCTGGCTTAGCATGAGAGAATTGCCAGATCGCACCCTATAACAAACAGTCCAAATGTTCATATGGGGGTGTATTTTGATGTGAAAAGAAAGAAAAACCACATGAGAGGACTTTTTCACTGGAGAAGCTTATGGATTAGTGACTCATTTTTTTGGCGATAAGCAATGGTTAAAATTTAAAGTCTGAGATGTGTTTCACACGACTTCTTGATTGAATGGAGGGTTGGATTAACTTGTGGATTACTGTGATGTTTTTAACAGCTTTTTGGACTCTCATTCTGACGGCACCATTCACTGCAGAGCATCCATTGCTTGAGCAGTGATGTAATGCTACATTTCTCCAAATCTGAGGACGAAACAAACTCATTTACATCTTTGATGGCCTGAGAGAGAGTAAATTTTTATTTTTGGGTGAACAATTCCTTTAACTGTGGAATTCATGGCTGTATGTTGCTTCTGCTGGTTCCTTCCACAATGCATCAGTGTGGACTGACCTGGTGTGCCCCCGTGTGGCTCGTGTTGTTCTCTGGGCCCGGGCAGCTGGAACAGCGGGAACAGACTGAGTGTGTGCCAGTCCAGATCATTGTTGGGGTTGAGCTCAGACTTCTCGCGCACCGGAGCGTTTCTGGGGCTGTACGTGAAGCGCAGATGATAGCTGACCTGCCACACATGACATCAAAGGTTGTTTGTTTGATGTGACTTAACATTTCATGTATTAGTGGGTCAAACCCCAAAGTAACATGTGTCTTGATTAATGGCACAATATACATTGAATAACTCTTGTGGGGGTTTGAACCTACAACCTTACAGTTACCACACCAGATAATAATGAATATTGTTTAATATATACCTCAGAGCACACGTGATATTTAATTAACTTTGAGAATAACTGGAGATTGAAAATTTTTTTTTTTTAAATTTAATACAATTTTTAAAGCCCCAGGCTTGTTGTGCTTGTTTGTTTAGGGCTGCATAATTTGGCCCAAAATTGTGATTATATATCAATATACGATATATAAATAATAATATATTAATTATCATATCATTAATCTAACATTATAATTAAACTAGTACACAAAACAATAATCCGGAAAAATAAAAAAGTTAATATAATATTTTTTTTAAAAAGAAGAATATTTATTTTGTAATTTTTCACTGTAAAATAAAGAAATGGAGTATTTCATAAGAATATAATAAAGACTTGTTTTTGTGAATTTTAAGCTGACAACAAATACAATCTACCAAGTTCATTTTGTGCCTCATCTGTGACATGAGGAAACAAATTTCTGTGTAAATCGGCAGAAAACCTTCTAGTTAATTTTTAAAACAAAAAAAAAAAAAATAAAACACATTTTACATAGAAAAAAAAAACATTTTCCTCGATGCTGATCCAGGACCTGCACTGGAGTGGCAGTAAACTCATTAAATCCTCAGTGAAGGACTCGCTGTCTGTGACCGAGGACCGAGAGCTTTCATCGTGAGAGATGAGAAGAAAGCAGACCAGACCTCATCTCTCCATTAGGCAGCTGGAGAAACCTCAGCAAGCGCATCTCAAAACGCCTGAAACGGCTTCAGCGCTTCATAAACACACGAGCAGGCGCCGGAGACATGAAACCAATATGCTTTGAGGGTATTTGTTGCTAGTGCACTAATGGCCTGATTCCTCCTGCTAGATTCGACTGCACTCTTGACTCCTGTGGAAAACAGCTTATTTTGTCCTCAAATGCTCAGAAAAGAACATTTCCTTCGGGAACACTCGCTTTAAGTAACGGTTATCATCATGAAAGACAAGTAAATAGGCGAGTCTCATTAAAACTGACAAGACTGCGCTTTATTTCACACAATCTAAAGAAAATGGAGGAAGTGATTTTAATCCCCAAAATCCCTGCCGGTACGGAGACTCGACCCACGCCGTTGGGTTACGAGTCTGACTTTCTAACCATTAGGCCATGACTGCCCCATTTTCATTACTGTATCAATATTACTATTAGTAAATAGCATGGAATTTATTCCATTAAAGAGAATTTGAGAGGGAAATGTGTTTAATATCAAGCAAATTCATACAAATATTGTTACAATGCAAAAATAGCTTATTTTCTTTATGCAAAACATAATTTTAATATAAATAATAATTCATATATTTAATTTAGAATTAATTAGTAAAATTAAATAAATTACTTATTTAATAATAATAATTACTTTAATCCTCATTTATTTAGATTTTATGCCAGAGTGATTTTTTTCATGAGACGCTCCACATATGGTTTAAACTGTTTAGCATTCATTTTACAGGTTAAAAACAATTATATTATTATTATTATTATAGTGTAGAGTATTACTAAATAAAATAGATTTTACTCTAAAAAAGAATCCAGGCATTTAATAATAAAATTAATTGCTCATCATATGATCTGACTAATCAAAATGTTCGAATAAGAAAGATTCTGGGTTACTAATGGTTCACTATAAAAAAATCTAGTATTAATCTATTATGATAGAGTGATGTTGTATTACAACATTAGTACACATAGGATTTTTGCAGTAATGAAAATTTGAGTGAGTAAGTGTTAAAGTATGTACATAATTAGCTAGTTTCTGTTGAAAAATACTTTTACTTATTTCTAGTTATTTAATTATAATTAATGTCTTTATAATCATAAATTATTAATATGCATGTTTTTCAGTTGGATGCTGGAGTGGGAAAAAATAAAAAAAAAAAAATTTTTTAAAAAAAAACCCCCCCCATAAAAACCCAAAATTTTTACTCACAAAACTCATCTACACAACGATTCAAACTGTTCAGTATGCAGTTGATCAGGTTGGTCTTGGCTAACAGGAGGAGGTAAACAGGAAGAGGGTGATTGGGAATGCTAATTCGTTAAGGCACAGGTCTGTCCGGTCCATGGCGTCTCACCTGCAGAGGAAGCGGCTCGTCGTCGTGTGTGAACTGGTGCTCAAACACAATGGCTGCCAAGATCTTGCCTGACTGTGGGTCAGTTTTCACAAACTCCTCAAACTGCTCCTCTGTTTCAAAGCCACGCACTGGAAAACAAGATCAAGACACAGCATTAGTGCCACAGCCGTCTCTATTACTGTTACTATAGCTTTCATTTATAATAAATAGAACATGTGTACATGTGAACATTAAGCAACGCATTCATTTTCTTTATGCAAAATATAATTTAAATTTTAATAGAAAAATGTTACATTAGTTAAATAGTAATAATTACAATAATTTTTTATTTATGCAAATTAAATTGCAAATTAAATTGTAATATCATAATTGTATTAGTTAATTATATTAGTATTGTATTAGGCTACGTTCATACTGCCAGTTTTTGGGATTAACAACCGCATTTTCTTTACAGGTTTGAGTCTCGAAATGTCCCGTTCACACAGCAGCTTACAGTTGTGTTTAGAATACTGTCTGTTGCTGCGTCCCATTTCGCATACTATCCGTCCTAAATAGTAATAGAATTAGTATTCCCCAAATCATAGTAGGTTTACAAAAAAAGTAGCCAAAGATTCCCTGAGGGTCTACTATACTTCCGGTTCGAATTCAAATGCGATCGATTCACACTCTAACGCAAATACTGCCCACAACACATTTGCCGTGGACTAGGATTCATTAAACTACAATCAGCATAAAAATGTTTAAAAAACTACAAACATGGCGGATATACGCGACAGGTAGATAAACGCATTTGAGTGATAAATAATCAGTGTCTAACCTGATGAAAAAATATAAATGTAATGTTATCCACGGTATAGTGCCTGGCAGCAACACTGTAACTTTTATAATGATCCTTTGGGCATTAACTGTTTAAATGCTCATTATGCAAACCGTGCAGAGTTTCTGGTATGATAGACCTGCACTAGCAGGATCAACGTACCCCTTAATTTCTCTCCATATGGTAGGAAATCAAATTAACGAAATGTGGATGACGATTAACTGTGATAATGATGCAGGGATTTTTAAACATGACAGGATGCACTACTAGCACCAGAGCGCCCTACAGCCGGCAGCTATTCACAGTATATGTCCCAAAGCTTGCTACTATGCTTCTACGTACTCAAAACTCTGTACTTTTTCTTGCCCAAAAAGAGTACATCTTTTAGGGCATAGTAATGACCAATAGGCCAGATACGTGCAACGATCAAGCCCGTATCCTTACTTGAACCATAGCCCCAAAGTAAAATAAACGATGGAACTCCATTAAACCGAAAGTCGTTATCCTTTCTGACACGCAAAATAGGGCCATCGAGCCCGCGAGTTCTTGTCAAATCTTCATTCACAACAGCAGCTTTTACTTGGTGGAGAGCCGACCATTGAAAATCTCGCGCATAACACAAAACTGAGGAGCTAAAATTTTCGATGACACCATCTGCATTTCTCCGTCACTGTATGGGTTACCTGAAAACACGTAACACACTTAGAGCATCACTGATGACGTGACAGACAACTAATTTCCCTCCTGTTCCGTTCACACAGCGCCTGTGTTCCGAGAATGCGGTTGTGATTCCTGAAAATTTACAGGTGTGAGTTCTGTCACAGAATGCGGTTGTCACGACCGTTAATAACCACACTGTGTGTGTGAATGTAACCGTATTAAGGACTCGAATACAGGACTGACAACCGTATTCTGCTTCTGTGTAAATGTGGCCTATGTTAATCAATAATAATTGCAGTTTTAACAACAACAACAACACAAATATAATAATAATTCTATTATTATTAAATGCTCCTATTATGGATTTGTTGAAACTAACCTTTCTGCCTGGGGATGCGTCTGTATGCAATGTAAAACAGTCTGCAAAGTATGTAAGCAAAAGGTTTCATAAATAAGTTATTGTCTCTCAAAAAAGAGTCGACTCTGATCGCTTAAACGGTCGTTCCAATCTTCTGCGAGTTCAACAGGATTCCCTAAACCGTGTGTCTTTGGAAATGATTGGTCATGCCCATTGTTTTACCATTTTGCTCCTCTAATCACAGCCTGTAAGTATGATTATAATTGTTGTTGCTTGATGTTCTGTCGCGCGTGCAAAAGTTGTGTTGTGTATGAGTCCGGTGCCGCTGTAATCTCTGTCTAACTCACGTTATAGTTCTGCTAATCAGCTGTTGGCCTGCTATTGTCTAGAAATGTGTCAATACTATGAATATCCTTGTTTGTTGCCCCCCCCCCCCCCCCCCCCAACCTACTTGGACTCATAATAAAGGAAAGCAATACGTTGGTTTACAAACTGCATTGCTTTATCAGTACTCTTTGTCTGTGTTCGGCTAACGCATATACCCTTATGTTGGGTCTTTACTACCAGAGCTGTGGTCCCGTTCGCTAATAGAAGTGTAAAACACTTTTCCCCTCTGGATTTCTTTCTTTTTAGCCGAGATGGAGTCACTATTTAATACAATTATGTATTATTGTATGGTAATTAGGATAAGCGACCTGCGCTGTATCACAGTAGACCAATCACAACAGACTGGGTCATCGGACCAATCAGAGCAGAGTAGCTTCATGCAAAGGAGGGGTTTGGAAAGATTAAACTTTGAATAAATTGTTTGCAAGTCGTTGAGAAATAACATAAAATTAAATGCATATTATAAGAAAATGAAAGTGTTTTTTTGACCTTGCATGCATGTAAACTTGTTGGGGACTTCAAAATCAAATTATGAACATTTCAAATACCATAATAGGGCCGCTTTAACATTATTATTATATTTATATAAATAATAATGGATATTATCCACCTATCAACCACCCAGATCGCCTTAGCAACACCCTGGCAACCACCCACAACACATTAACATCATGGCAGCAAAGAAGGCGTTTCTCAAACAAACGCAAATTGTTCATATTGTTACATGCCATCAATTCAGAACCCAGAAAGTTTGAGGGTTAAACTGATAAAAACAGATGAATTGATGAGAAATGTATCCATGTGACCTTTAAAGCAGCTGTGTGGACACTGGCTCACTGTTTGACCTTTAAAATAATTGATTTTAGGATTTGTCAGTCTACTGGAAACGTATGTTAATGATATCATGATCACTGGTGGGGGTTTTTTCAAGAGAAAATAATGTTAAAAGAAAAAGCTAATGAGACTAGGCAAGAATGGGAATTCAGCCAGGTCACGACTGGGATTTAACAACTAAATCCAATTAAACACACACACACACACACAAACCAATATGCTTTAGACCTCAACAAGCGAGCAGCTTTAAAGCAATATTTGACCAAAAAAAAAAGAAAAGTCTGCTGTTATTTACGCACCCTTGTGTTGTTATAAACCCACACACTTATTTATTTCCATGCAACAAAAAGTGAGATGTTTTCAATAAGCGTTTCACTCTTTGGATTTTATATGGTACTTTTTTATTATCGCTTTATTTTTCTTCATTGTTTCACAAAAACACAACATGAGGGTGAATAAATAATGAGACTTTTCCTATTTGGGTCAAATGCTCGTCTAACATGTAACCAACTGGTCTCACATTACTTTATTGTGAGTTACAGCATATCTGGCGTCGGTTGAGCCGGTTAAACTGGCTCAGAGAGAGCAACACCTGTCTCTTGTAAGGTTTGCAGCGGTCTGTCCCGTCCTGAACTGACATCAACGCACCTGGAGGATCAACAAGCAAATCCAGCGTCCTCTAAAACAACGCACAACCAGCAAGCATCTGTGCTGCATGTGTCAATGTAAACACAACGAGAGTGAATAACAATAAACAAGCAATAAAGCCACTTTTGAAGTCCTGCTGAAACTGATTATTGTGTCCATGGTTGCAATAGGGAACCAGTTCTAGTTCTGAACCATTCTAGTTTTTAAACACTACCAAAAAAAATAAAAATAAAATAAACTATATATATATAGGCATTCATGGTTCCCTCAATGAACTTTAGCTCCCCATGCCGGCAGCACTCATGCAGCCCCAGACCATGACACTCCCACCACCATGCTTGACTGTATGCAAGACACACTTATCTTTGTACTCCTCACCTGGTTGCCGCCACACACGCTTGATACGATCTGAACCAAATAAGTTTATCTTGGTCTCATCAATATTAATCGGTTCTGTTGGTCATAGTATTGTTATTGTTAACTACCAAAAAAAAAAACTACCAAAAATATTAATCGGTTCTGTTGGTGATAGTATTGTTATTGTTAACTACCAAAAAAAAAAACTACCAAAAATATTAATCGGTTCTGTTGGTGATAGTATTGTTATTGTTAACTACCAAAAAAAATAAAAAAAAACTACCAAAAACATTAATCAGTTC
Source organism: Sinocyclocheilus anophthalmus (assembly GCA_018155175.1). Lineage (NCBI taxonomy): Eukaryota > Metazoa > Chordata > Actinopteri > Cypriniformes > Cyprinidae > Sinocyclocheilus > Sinocyclocheilus anophthalmus. The sequence goes on along the minus strand of JADLZN010002200.1, from coordinate 132,177 downwards.
TGTTGGTGATAGTATTGTTGTTATTAACTACCAAAAAAAACTACCAAATATATTAATCGGTTCTGTTGGTGACAGTGCCGTTACTGTTAACTACCAAAAAAAAACTGCAAAAATTATTAATCGGTTCTGTTGGTGATAATATTGTTATTGTAAACTACCAAAAATATCAATTGATTCTGTCAGTGACAGTGTTGTTATTGGTAACCACCGAAAAACTACCAAAAAAATCAGTCAGTTCTGTTAGTGACAGGTTTATTATTAACTACCGAAAAAATACCAAAAATATCAATTTGTAGATGTTAGTGACAGTGTTTAGATAAAGCTAAAACTATTAAAATAATTTCCGTTAATAATAAAGCTAAAATAAAACACAATTGAAATATTAGATGAAAAACATATAATAATGAAAATAATAAAAAACAAGGAATAATATCACTAAAAATGAAATACAGATAAATTAAAGCTAAATAAAAAAACATGAAAGAACTAATAAAAATGACAATCACGAAACAAATTACTTGAATTAAAATGTAAACTAAAAATACACTAAAAGCCAATTTAAAATAAAATTATTAAAACTTAAATTAAAATTAAAACTGAAAATATAAAAGAAAAATTAAAATGCAACAAATAAAATATAAAAATAAGTAAACTCAAAATAATAATAAACAATAATAATATAAAAAAATAAGATAACACTGGTTAGTGATTATGAAAGTTCTGCATTCTTTCGGTGTTAAAATACTATAAATATCGGATCTATTTATTAGTTTGCAGTCTGAGCTGCAAAATATTATAAAGACAATAAATAGACAAAACGCCTTTCTATTGTGTTGTTTTTGATTGTTTTCACACAATAACAAACACACAGTGTGATAAATGTTGCTCACGAACAAATGAACTGGTTATTTTAAATGAAATAGTCCAAAAGACTTAGTCAGATCAGTCAAAATGATCAGTTTGACTCGGTCAAATGACTCACTGAATCAGAACCTCTAATATAATAAACTCATTTATCCTCAAGCAATTGCTTTCATCATGTCCATCTAGAAATGAACCGCTACTTAAAGCTCTGTAATTTCAGATAAATGATGTGTTTGTCTCATCTATCCCACAAGTCCGGGCTTAAAGTGTCTAATTCGCTGACTTTCATTTCATCAGCGCTGCAGCAGACTCTTTTAAAGCAGGATATTCAGTCAGCGAGTCATTTGCGAATATCACACAGCACTTTAACACCATCAAGCTGTTCATTTTACAGTCAAAGTTGAGGCATCAGATTATGGATCTCCTCGCTCAGAGCGACAGGAAAAAGCAAAAAGGGTCTGGCGTGAGTCACATGATCAGGACACAGCCCAGAGAATCGTTTATTACGTGACTCACCACCTGCATATTTCCCTGCAGGCCTTCATGACAACTCATAAACACAAGCACCAGGACAATTCAAGGGTCAGGCAGAGGCTATTTCTGTCGAGAAGAGTGGCCATGAGGTTTTTGGTGGGGTCATGATGCTATTTAACGTCAAAACCTCAATATATGCTTTCATTTCAACTGCAAACTCACACATATTGTAGAGCAGAGCAGTTATACTAACGCCAGGCTTCACACACACTTTTGGACCAATGAACTTTAATGACTTATCTAGGCATGCATGATTTCCTGATAGACATGCGATATCAATAAAAATGTTTTAGAGATATTGGACTCATGATGTGCAATTTATAGACGTTGAGCGTAACAACGTAATGGGAATTTCCTACGTTTTTACTAGTTTTAGTTAGGGCTGCACGATAATGACAAAAATCATAATTGTCGATTATTCCCTTGAAATTATAATTGCGATTATTAATTACGATTATCACATTAAACAAATGACAAACACTAACTGAAAACGTGTATTGCTTCTATGTACCAAGCAGCAAATGTCAAATAACCTGGTTTGGTTTCTTCCTTCTTTAAATAAAAAACAAATTTAAAAAATGCAGGGTATTATAATGTTATATTAAAACTAAAATAAAAAAACAATGAAAACACTCTTACGATAACCTGTAGGAAAAAAAACCACATCTTAAGCACGCAGAATAACATAAGTGGACTTTAAACCTAATGGCTTTTGTGAACGCTTACGTAATTGTGGCATCCGTAATTGTAATCACGATTCAATGTGATTAATTGTGCAGCCCTAGTTTTAGTTAAAAGTTTTCCTTTCATTCATGATTTCTGGACAAAGAAGTTAATAACATGTGCACTCACAAGAAGCAATATTTATACAAATAAATATTGTACAAAGGAGCATAACGAAAAGTTGCCCAAGCCTGGAAACCGCAAATTTAAAATTGTATGTTATTTCCAGTTTTTCCATGAATGTGGAAGCCCTGAAGGTGTAGACAGTTTACTGCATAAGCTTGCTGTATATGTGCATGTCTTTTTTGACAGTGCAAATAAAACACACTAATAAAATAAATAATATAAATTATAACATTAAATAAAATAATATTACGTACATTTTTGGTTTTTGCCATTTGCTGACAGTATAAATAGAAAAAAATTTAATTCTCTATTTCTGTATTAGCAGATTTTCCATGTAGCCAGTTTGTTGCATATATTTGCTGTATTTTTTTCTTTTTCGTCAGTTTTTGACAGTTAAATTTAAATAAAATTACCTATCTATTAGCACGAATTTCATGTAGCCAATTACATACAGTATATTTGCTATATATTTTCTTGTCATTTTTTTTTTTACAATATTAATGAAACCAAATAAAAAAAAATTAAATACAACAAAAATAATAAAATAAAACAAACTAAAATTACTAGCTATTTCCATGCTTATAGCTTATATTTCCATGTTTTCTATGTAGTCATGCTTTTTTTTTATCATTTCACTGACCATATGGAGAGAGGTGATAACAACATAAGCCAATGATTCAAGCCAAACCAGATGCTCTAGCCGCTAACATGTTAGCTGTATTCATGAACACACTCCTATACTTTAGAGCACAAGAGCTGAAGCTCTCACCGGCTCTGATGCAGCCGTGCAGGCTCTGCTGCACGTCCTCTGTGATCTGCCGCACCACGCTGGCGTTTGCAGGCACGTAGGCCAGCTGCAGGTCCTGGAAGCACAGTATGGGCGGCAGGTCGCTCAAAGGGAAGCTGTGGTAGTGCGTTGCATTGGGGTAGTTGATGAAGGACACGTTCTGTCGCAGGACGATCAGGATGGCTGAGAAGAGCAGCGGCAGAAGGATCTCCACCAGCGTGACCAGGATCTGACGCTTCTGCAGGACGAGAGAAAGAGGACGTCAGTGAGCAGAACAGAGGATGAGTGGACTGATGGACAGCTAGATATGCATGTGTGGAAGATGGGAGAACGGGATAATGGTTACTTACTTTAGGGGGAATGGATGGGTAAACGGTTATTTAAAGTAATAAAACCTGGAATAATACCTTGAATGCAATGTAACCCGCTTGGATAAAAGTGTCTGCAACTGAATTAAATGAAACGAAAAATAATACATAAAATAAAAAACTTGCTAACGAACCACCCTACTCTCATGCTTTGCTTATTTTATGACATACACTTCCAGAATAATATTGTTACAGAACAATATTATTTTAATTTATATTAAAATACAATAAGATATTATAAAGTAAGATAATAAAAAGTAACATTTCATTTACATTAAAATTAATTATTTGTGGTGGAACTGATGATTTTTACAGTCATGATACTAGGATAGCTGAATTTTTATGAATACAATTCCATACTTATAAAGTAAAATACACAAATGAATAAAACAGATAGTTCCTGTCCTTGATTCTGATTGGTTGAGCCACATTCGAAGCTGTTGTAAATTACTCTACAAACATATACCTTTGTTTACTTCTGTGCAGGGCCGTTTCTAGCCAATTTGACGCCCTAGGCGAAATCCCTATACAACCACGCCGCACTGATGCAGTACTTCATGCAAAAGGAGGCCCAACCAAGTATTTAGTACATGTACAGTAAATTAACATACTTTCCTGAAGGCCAACAATTCACTAAAAAAAAAATGTATTGGTCTTATGAAGTATTCTAATTTGTTTGAGATAGTGAATTGGTGGGTTTTTGTTAATGTGAGCCAAAATCATCACAATTAAAAGAACCAAAGTCTTAAACTACTTCAGTCTGTGTGCATGAATTTATTTAATACAAGAGTTTCACAATTTGAGTTGAATTACTGAAATAAATGAACTTTTCCACGACATTCTAATTTATTGAGATGCACCTAACATATATGTATATTCTTTTCAGACCGCATTTGCTTTTTGTCACATCAAATTGGTTGTCATAGTAACGCCCTATTTGTTGAGATTCAGTGCAGTGCGTTCCCAAATCTGAATGCATTATTTGTAATTGACTGTTAGATAACATTTGCACATTTATTATCTGTATATCATTGTGTTGCCACTAAGCTGGAAAGCCTATGTTACAATCGCTAGTACTAAGACCTTGCACCTAAATCACACATTAAATTTTATTACATTGGATTTGGATGCATTTTTGAGATATTACAATGTCTACTTTTTTGCTTTATGTTTTTTGTAAAAAAAAATAGTTTTTTGTTTCTTGAAACTTGATTTAAAAGTGTCTGTTATTGCATTATTATTTCAGTCAAAACCTTTGTTACCCCAAACTACATATAAAGCTTTATTATTGGCATAAAAGTAACCAATGCAGCTATTTAATCATTTGCTACTCGTTAACGTGTTAACTTCCCCTTTAAATAATGTGATGCTCTGCCCTCTATGACGCTGTTCTCATTAAGCGCTGTTGGAAGTGAATTAATTGACTCAGCATTTCGACACCGCCGGGAGGATGCATTACTCGACAAAGCGGTCTAATAAAGGATGTATTGATATTGTGAATTAGCGAATTTTACTATACAAATATTTTTTAATTGGATGTTAAAGTTTATATGGGAATATTACATGACACGCTGATCTTTTAACAATGCATTGGCGCAAAAAACGCTCACCTTTTGGACAAATCTGCCACAAAAGTGCTATAAATACTGCCTAAACAAAATACTGATTTTGTGCACTTTATTTACTGTACCAATATTTTAAATTGGCCTTTGAACTTAGCTTCATTGCATGGCAAAAAAAAGTGTTACCCTGCCAAAGCACTGACAGAGCCCACTGAATAAATGGCGTTGTTGAGCGCTCCAAATGCAAACTTTGCATGAAACAATCAGGCAGCAATTGACAGCACTCTGGTCTAGTGGCATACAGGCATCGTCAGATTGACAGTACTCTAGCCCAATAATTTTGGGGGATCCAGTGGGGGCGGCAGTTGGTAGGGTGGGTGACCGTGCCACTCTTTATCACAACCCTGCTAAAAGTGCCAGTACGTGCGCTCATTGACCGCCTAGCTCGCCTATGCCTAGAAACGGCCCTGCTTCTGTGTGTTGCTTGGCAACCACAACTGTTTCTGAGGAACTACATTGTTTAGTTGAAGAATACTGTTTTGATTAATATCATTACACTTTATTTGCTCCGTTTTATTTTGGGAAACCTTATTACGTATATGGAATAACCGTTTTATAAAAGCAATAAGCAATAAGTATTTTTTACTTTTGGAGTTGATGGTTTTACCTTCATGATACTAAAATAAAACGATGTTATCAGCTTCAAAGCGCAAGCTTCCTGTTTGTGTTAACAGGTGAATTAGTCATATTCATAATGCAAATCTAGTGCTAATAAGCCAATGTGTAAGCGAGCAGGATCCCACACAGCACCTGAGGCTTGATCTAGATCGATGAAGTACTTTAGACCTCTGATCTGGGTCAGAAAGGCAGCGCTGTGTGCCATAATGAGGCATGAACGGCCCAGTGTTTATGGCTCCGCTTGCCTTGGGTTTCCTAGCAACAGCTGGAGCCCAATAGAGAGCAAACAGCCCTCTATCAGGAGGGAATTGGGACGCTTCCCGCAGCACTTTGATCCAGCTCAATTGACTGTTCAGAAAGTTGACTTCTGATAGACTTCACCTGCACACGATCGTGCACAAGACAAGGTCCGGCATAATGAGAGTGAAAAACACATGCAAACACGACCAAAGCGATGCAGCGGCGTTAAACAGAGCTTCTCTTGTCTTGCGTTCATGAAAGAGAGACTCAAATCTAATCTAAATACGGGAAGGAACGTAGAAGTTATTTAATACAGCCAAGTTCCATCCCTCTAGCAAATAAGGTAAATGAGGTAATGATTAAATTGGACTCCACGCCTTTGTTTTGCTTGTGCACTTTTATCCGCTGCAAACTAGTTGACGTATTTCCTTAAGATGGTAAAAGAGATTTGATTCTGCGTCTTGCTGTTTGAAGGCGAGATTTATAACATATAAACTATTGGTTTCTTTAACTAAAATATTTGGTCTTTATAGATTTATTCTGACAATTTTCAGACCAAACGCACTCTAATGGGCTTTTCACACTTTAAATAGTTGACTAAGTCATTATTAATCATAATTTTGGATTATCTTGTTCCATATTTCACATTATTTATACTTTGCCCTAAAGGATTGATCTGAGGTAGTTGAGATTTCACATTCTTATCTGCATACTTACAATGTGAATTAACGTTAATTGGAAGCGCAGAACAAGCTCTGTTTGTCTTAATTCTTCTCAAATCTGCTCAAAATACTGAATCACAACACAGTGACAGTACAAAACATGAATGCTTAATGAGGCTATAGTTTGAAGGAAGTGTATAATGTGGTTGCCTGAATCTAATATGAACACAATAAGTCAAAAAAAAAATTCCACTGCAAGATTCTTAAAGCAAGATGAGATAAGAAGTCTTGTTTTTCTGAGAAACTTATCAAAATAAAGTGATTTAAGGATATTTAGATACTTGTATTGGAAAACAAGACAAAAATACTGAGGAAGATATTGATTTTTATTGCAGTTCACGCAAGCTTTAATGCCATGACTTTATGAATTCAAGACTTTCTGCTCTGATTTTAAGGCGTTATTGTGGAAGAGCGAATAGACTTTATAAGACCTACGGAAACCTACAGCGTGGTAAAACTTAAAAAAAAATTGTTTTAATGTTTCTGAAAGAAGTCTCTTCTGCTCACCAAGGCTGAATTCATGTAATAAAAAAATACAGTAAAATTGTGAAATATTATTACAATTTAAAACAACTGTTTTCTATTTGAATATATTTTAAAATGTAATTGAATCCTTTGATATTCAAGCGAATTTCAAGCATCCTACTCATCTTCAGTGTCCACCTGATCCTTCAGAAATCATTCTAATATGCTGATTTGCTGCTCAAGAAACATTTCTGATTATTATCAGCATGTGCGACATTTAACTCTTCAGTCAGGCGTGCAAAAAAAAAACACATCACAGCATCAATACAACACAGTAATGTTGCACGATTATCGAATGCGATTGTCATGCACTGGGTAAAAAACGGTGTCTGTAATCATTCGGAAATCATCAATCACGTGCGTCAGATGGAGCAGACTTTACCTACAAGAGCCGTATTCCTGACAATTACTCAAATATCTCGACCAAGTTTGATTTTATTGCGCTATTATGAAATCGAAGAAATCGTTTGCAATAATGAAAGCTGTTTGCGTAGCTTTCTCCGTGAACTACGGCTCTGTGACGTAAATGCTGCTCCATCTGAAAGCATGTGAGAATACCACATTTAATAACATATTTTTTTACTCCAAACTCACTTCATAACGTCAGCTTAGTGTTTGAAAAATAAAATAAAAAAATAAATCCTTCTGTGATATGATGTGGCTTCTTACACAGAATAAGGCACGCAACATTTTTCATAGTATTTAAGCAGTGATAAAGGCATTGCTTTATAAATATACTTTATTTTAATGAAAATTATAATAAGAACTCAGATAAACCGTATATTGGCCGTAGTGGTGTGTTTATTAGTCACGTTGAATCAATGAAAGCAGTTGAATCTTCTGTTTATTCAGCTGCAGCGATAGGCATTTTCTGGGTTTCTTCTGTGAGGTGTATTTGGAGTTTCAGGGCGAGAGCACCCTCTGGCCTTCGGATGGAGATTTACTGCTGATCACAGAACCGTGCTTCACTGAAAGATACGCATGACAATCGCAGCTTCTGTCGAATCGCAATCTCGATTCCATTTCGATTTATCATGCAGCCCTACAACACAGTCAAGAATAACTTAAAGAAGTTGCCAACATTTACTAAACTGTGGAGCTTTGACTCTTGCTGCTGATTCGAATGGCGAAGCTTCCCATTTTAAGTGTCAGTTGATGGCCTTTCATTTTTAACCAGAAATGTGGACGCTGCTTTTCTGACGTTGTTCAGTGACGTTTTCTGTCTTTTTACCAAATGAGAGACATGTGAATAAAAAATAAACGGTCAGTTGTGGGACTGTATTCTGTCATAAATCGCATACCATTCATTCCCTAACTTTCTACCGTCTGTTACTGGAAATGACATTACTGGTTGATATGTCCTGATCTCAATAAAGTTTACTCACGCTTTTGGTCTGTGAACTGGATCTCGCTCGGGACGCGTGCTGTCTGTGGAGGTTTGGCCAGGACCGGTCCCAGTATTAAATCACTGAGGCTGCTCACACATGTATTTTTTTTATCCTGTCCATTGCTATGGTTATCACTGTGTCAATCACTGCTATTTCAAGAGTGAATCCCGCATAAATATGCGGATGTCATTTCCAAAACTTTGCAGCGTGTATGTGTCTCATACAAACTCTGAATGGATTACAGCCTAGAAAGTGCGCAAAGCGCGCTCCCCTTATTATCACTAAAATCACTCATCTTAGTTCATCACGATCTCACAAAGTTACTTAATTATCAATGAAGCTCTCTAAACTGCACAATGAATCTCTCACGTCTGCACTTAGTTATTTCTGAGATGATTCAGGAGCGTGCAGAACTGCACTTAAAAACTCTGACAAATTAAACCGTTTCTGACTGGCCACTGCGTTCAAGAAATCAACAGATTATCAGTGTTGAAAACAGTTGTGCTGCTTCATATTTTTCTAGAAACCATGATATTTGTTCAGGATTCTTTGATGAATAAAAAGTTCAAAAGAACAGCATTTATTTGAAATAGAAATCTTTTGTAACATGCCATTAATGTCACTTTTTATAAATGTAATGCATCCCTGCATTAAATCATTTCTTTCTTTTCAAAAAAATCTTACTGACCCCAAACTGTTGAACAGTAGTGTTTATCAGTGCCCTAAAACCTTAGTATTGGGATGTTTGTACCACAATCATGACAAAATTGAGCTTAATACCATCAATCCTTAAGTCCAGTATCTATACACACACACAAATATTACAACTATAAGACAAACACTCACTTGCTGAATATAGTTCTTCCACAGAAGCAATCCAAACTGCTGCCACACGGCCATTTTCAGATTCACAGAGCTTCACAACCTGGACGAAAACAAAGTGAATGTCAGGTCACGGCACGAGTCTTGAGAGAAATATGAGACAAACTTATCAGAGCTACTCCAGGAATTTCACATCGATTCTGAGTTTATAAACAAGAGCGTTTCGCAACTCTGTCCCGAGACAACTCGTGTTTCCCATAAGAAACAAGAAGTTCAAACTATTATTTCACTTGTGATTGCCCAATGTGATCGGACTACTGAAATTGACCTTGTTTAAGTGATTCTTCACCCCAAAATGTACAACTCTGTCATCATTCACTGACCCTCAAGTTGTTCCAGACCTATAAGAGTTTCTTTCTTCCGTTGAACACAAAAGAAATATGTAAGAGATGGGAATGACACATTACGTAGCCCACTGGCCTCCCCTATACAGAAAAAAAGCACTATGAAGTCACTGAAACTGCTAAACGATCAACTTTTTGGGTTACCAACATTCTTCAAAATATCTTCTTTTGTGTTCAACGGAAGAACGAAACTCATACGGGTTCTGAACAACTTGAGGGGGCGAGCAAATGATGGCAGAATTGTCATTTCAGGGCGAAAAAGCCCTTTAAGCTAGTTATCTAAATGAGTATGACGCCAATTTCATTTCCAACACTTAAACAATGCCAAAAGGGCCGATTTAACCCCCATTAAAGGTGAACAAGTCATCTCTCATCCCAATCTTCAGATTTAATTATTAGCAGTCTATTAATATAGGCTATTATTATGAATTATGAGCCTTCCTCGTATAATGATCACAAAATAACACATCTTGGGTGTCCCAGTTCACCTTCTTGGACCCTAAATAAGCTACTTTTTGAATTTGAATGCGTCGCGGGTGTGTGATTTGTGATATTTCGCAACATGTCAATAAATGCATGTCATTATTAAACATCCCGCAGGGTTAATATTTCTGAGGTGGCAGTGACATTATATCGGTGGCACAGCTTTGGAGTCTGTGTTTGTCTGCGTCGTGAGTTCATGTCGTTATAGCTTTTATTTATGTCGTGTTTGTGTCCGCATTCGCTTTCTTTGAACTTAAAGCGCTGTTTTCTATCAAATGTGCATAACGTTGTTTTTCTCTCTGTCTTATGGACCCGTTTCCTTTGACTTGGACATTACAATGATCTTGTGACTGCATCAAGACAGTGTTTATTAGCCCAGGTCCGATAGCAAAACACAATAGAAAGCCCGCACGCGAACACACAGCTCACCTTCCACTCGTCTTTCTGTCCCGCACTGGGCTCCAACAGCGTCTCTTTCAGTCGCAAAGCATTGAATAAACGCTCGCGATTAGCTCGGATCCCGCCACGGCTGAGTTCCGTCGGGAAATATCACTCATAAGGGCGATAATAACGATGAGGATGATGACGGAGACATTGCAGCGCAGCGGCCGTGCGGTGCGGACACAACAAATGCGGTCACGTGACCTCCTCCAGCTGGGCGGCTGCTTGCGGTCACGTGACCGACGCGTTTGTTTGTTTGGCGTGACAGACGTCAGTGCGTCACCTGCGCGTAACGCTTAACAGAGGAACCCCTCACATTAACTTATCTAAGGAAAAAAAACTGTAAAAACATTTCTGTTTGACATTATTTTCGTATTTTTAATGACTTGCAATTCTCAAAACTATTTCCAGGTTTTATCGATTTTGTAATTATCATTGTTTTTATCATTGTTATTATCCGTTACTGTCTGTATATTGTTTGGCTGCATTGTTGTTGTAATGTTGTGAAGCATTATATATATATATATATACAGTGTTGGGGGTAATGCATTACAAGTAACGCGAGTTACGTAATCAGATTACTTATTTTCTCACAAGTACAGCACTAGTTTACTAACAAGCATGAACACATGGGTTAAATTTGACAACGTGAGAAGCGCTGACAAGTGACTATGTTTCGAGCGTAAGTAACACAATGGGCAACCAGTTAGGTCGCAAAATGGCGGGACACGCACAGCCTCCCTGTGTCTCAGTGGTGCTGATGCATGAATAGCACACAAGATTGTGTTGACTGGTTGTAGTTCTAAAATAAATATGAATATGCTTTCATTCATCTCACTCACAAAAAAAATTTAAAACACAGATTCAGTATTCCTCAAATGAATAAAAATAATGCAACTCAGAAAATACGACGCAAACCTGCAATAATTAAATGTAAAACAACACAAATATCCTTTATGTATATGTAACTCTCACCAACTAGCCTACTCACAACCAATTGGTCTTTGCTGTCTGATCCTTCCTCGATGAGCCAGTGCAAGCGTACGAATAAGCACAAATACTCTAGACACCTCATTTGTTCTTTGGTTTACTGCTGAAGTGTTGATAAATGTCTTCTTCGTCTCTACTGTACGGTGACGTAAAGTACTTTGCCTTCCCTGAGGCTTATCATTCACTTTTGGTGTGTAAAGGCTTTTATATTTGCCAAAATAGAACTTTTTTATTTTAAAAACAAATAAGCAAGCCCTGTCCAGATTTTAAAAGTAGCGCAGAAGTAACGTAACTCATTACTTTCCATTAAAAGTAACTAAGTATCGTAATTAGTTACTTTTTCATGGAGTAACACAATATTGTAATGCATAACTTTTAAAAGTAACTTTCCCCAACACCGGAAATATATATATAGCTATAACTATATATATTATGGTGTGAGGCCGAAAGGACCGACTGCAGGGCAAGGCCTCTAACACTAGCTTGCGCTATTCTTTTTCTATTCTATGTTTTCTTTTTATTTATTATGATTAAAAAAAACCTTGCTAGGTGTACTGCGTTAAGCTAACTGAGACATGTTATAGCACTTACGTATCAAAGCTTTTTTATTGATTTTGATTGCTTCCATTATCCTCATATGTAAGTCGATTTGGATAAAAGCGCCTCAGCTTAAATGACAAACATGCTATATCTCTATTCATCACAATATATATATGCTAAGATACTGCTCACAAATACAACAATGCATCCAGGGGTTTAAAGAACTCAGCACACTTTAACATTCACTCAGACACTTTATCTAGATATCCATGTCGATAAAATATGGGATGGTATTTTTTTCTATTACGTGTATTAATGCCAAAAACAGATACAAACAGAACAGAGAGACCATGATAATATAGCGGACTGACCAGTTATGTGGACACAACCATGGCAACACAACCTCAACCCGCGGCAACACTACACCAAAGGCGATTTGCAGACCCACATGGGTCATCTACGGTATTGGGTCTTGGTGCACTAAGCTATCAGAGGAAAAAATGGGGAGGGGGCGGAGGGGGGTGGGGGCGGGGGTGGGGCGAGGGGGCGGTGGCGGGCGGGGGAGGCGGGGGGGGGGGGGGGGTACCATATTCTCAAGAAAAGAGCCCTCAGCGCGTTTGATAGAAGTTGTTGGAAGATCCCATGAAAGTGTGCTATTTTTGCCACAGGTGGAATAAAGTCAGCAAATACTCGATTAAGCCACATTGATGGGTAGTGACTAGGAGCGCCACGAGTAAATCAAGCCATCACAAAGTCTGCCTGGTAACCGAAGTGATGAACTGGTAAGGGAAGTGCACCGAAGAGCGCTGTTATCGCTACAGGTTTAAATGTTGTCCCAACTATTTGAGATATTGTCTCGAATATCTGAACCTAATAACCATGTAACCCTGGGCAGGACCAGAACATGGGTGCCAGGGTTTTTTTTTTACTGTTTTAAAACATAAATCAAGTAATCACGTCTTTGCTAGTTTACAATTCTTAACCATGCAAAATTTGTATCACGCGCTGTTTTCTCAATCGTCAAAATATATTCAGCGTGCACACCCAACACAATAATTATTGGTTGTTACTTGGTGCTTACGCATTGTATACCCACACATAATCACTAATTAACTATCATAATCCATTAGGAATTCGTTTGACTACCACACACATTACATCTTTTATATGAACCAACGGTTTAACAACTGGTGTGTGTGGCGGCGTCACTTCAACAGTGCCTTATTTCACAAACCACAGCATAAGCGTGATATTTAACGAAAGTCCAACTCTAACAAACGACAGGTATCAATATCAGCGCGGAGACATGAAACGCCCGTGCAACCACAAGTTCCCATCTGCTATGCAAGAAGACCTGCTGTCGTTCTGTGCAACGTCCTGAACTTGTTTTTATGTTTTTTCAGGATGAATAACACACACAAGTCAACTTTTTTCCGCGTTCACAATGGCCTTTTTTGTCACTAGGCCTGCTACAATTCAATGCTGTTACTGCCTGGCCAGTATAACAAGAAGAATTATGCATACATGTGAGGCAAGACTTAGGTAGTGTTTCTTAACGAATCAACTACTAGTACCAGTCATCTAGACGCATCCGCACAAACTAACATATTAGACATTAGGCTTTCTAAGTGTCGGAACTAGTTAACACTCAAAACAGAGGAACTCGTTGGCGAACATGCACAATATTATATGCGTTACGGGTTCTTGGTTCAAGCAGGTATAAAGATAAACCTTGAGACTTGTTAAGAGCGCAGGCATATTATGTCTTTCCCGAGCACTTGGGTCGAAAATGCTCGGAGCTCTCGAGTCATGACAAAAAGCATTGTCAAACGCTCACATTCGCGTTTGTTGCATTGGATTTTGTTGTAAAACATATTTGACAAATTCATACAGATATGTATGTACATTTCAGGTTTCGACGGAAGCCATTCCATTCGCCACCTGATAAAAAAAAAAAACTTATTGTATCCCCAGTCTTGATCTCTGTTTTCTACCCACACTAAATTGGTAGATCGTCAGGTAATTACGCAATACTGCGACGTTACAAAGTCCAGTAATGCTGTCGAGTCTCATATTATTCTACTCTAATCGTGCTTACTCTTTATTCTTCTCCTCATGCAATCACAGTGTGTTGCGGGATTTTATCTCAAAGTGTGCCAAAAATGTTTCCTTAACAAATTGCAAGTCTATATCGTCAGCATGTCTACCACTTTTCTTGTTGCCTAGTGCATGAGCTGGTACATATCTCGTCATTCGTATGATTAGACACGACCTGGGTGGTCACATAGAATCAGGAATGAATCGAGACTAGAACTTCGAAACTCTGATCTGTCTTTCCCCCCTGCCCCCAGCCCCAAGCAGACCCTGGTCTCGATAGGTTGCTCATTCCCGCACCAGTACTCTAGACCATTCAAGAGCTATATCCTCAACAGTGACGGAGTGTACAATCACCATCACGTCCTAAATTAAACTCGCCACATTCAACGGGGGAAAAAAAAATTTAGCTCAAAATTCTGACATTTTCTTACAATTGCGAGTTTGTCGCAATATTTATATCATGCAATTCTGGAAGAAAAAAAACAAAAAAAGTCAATTGCGACTTAGCTGTTTTTTAATTCAGTGTCGGAAACAAGCTTCCATAGGTTTCACAGGTCAAAACATCAGTGGTATCAAGCAGAAAAACAGTAAGAAAATTGTTAATGCGAGAACTTTTGGCAGAAGATTTGTGGCGAACGCAAAGCAATGCGCAAATACAAAAACACTGGAGTCGATCGGTCCAGTTCCAGATAAATAATCAAAATACGTGACGAGAAACATCTGCGTAAACAAACCAGTTTTGTTCGGACAGTGCATTTATCAGCATGAAACTTCATGGACTGAGTGGGTTTTCTCCATAGCTGCATGTAACTTCGTAAAAAACATATTTGATAAACTATAAGTCCTTTTCTGTAAACAGTCCGGAATTGTAAATACGAAGACGTAACAACGTACACAAGACTTCAAAAACAGCGACAGTTCCAGTGATTTGAACACATTTTAGGCATTATCCCGTTGCGAGTCGGGCGAAGGCGCTCCCGCCATCGGGAGCCGAAGTGAAATGCATTATGGGGTGAAAAAACATGACCTTTGTTCTTCTAATCGCATTTGAAGCTCAGAAATGGACATTTCAGCCGCTTTATCTCACTCTCGCTGCTCGAGATAAAGACCATTAGCACCCGTGAACCAAAGTGCTCCTGGCAGGCGGCCAGGAAGTATGCGTTAAGGGATGACAGCTTCCTGTACATCAATCAGAGGCTAAGAAAGGCCACGTTGGCAGCGTCCTCGTCGCGCTCCGCCTCTCCTCCGCTGTGCGCCGCTGTGTTTTTTTGTTCCACGGCCTCTTCACCTGATGCGGCGTGTAGTGCCTTGTTGCGCGATGTGTGCAGCAGGAGAAGGAAACTCGGCGTTGATTTTTGTGAGAGCCTCTCAGAAGAGTGTCACGAGACAGTCAGTGGACTGGGAATGCTTTGGATGGACGAGTAGCCCGAGCTGCGGTGGTCTGTGCAAAAGGTGCTCGAGGAGGAGGAGGAGGACAGGTGGTGCTTCCAGGGTCCCGTCGCCTCCTCCTTTGTGTGCTCTTCACAAAGGCTGTCGTCATCGCTGGAGAGCGCGCAACAATGCGTCTGTCTGTCAGCGCACTCGACCGCAGGCTCCATCTGCACCTCCATAGCCGATACTGAGGCAGAAAGAGATTTGGTTACTCATCAAACAGCTTTTAAATGAGTGGGATTGAAGAGGTGTTTGGGCAATTCAAACATCACGAAAGAAGTAGCCATGAAAATATACATTATTTAATGTTGCTCACATCATAGTAACTTCTTTCGCCCATGATGCACAAAATGAGACCTTATTACAACGCAAGCCAGAAAGCTGAGCTTTTACATTTTATCAATACAGGGCAACCAGCCACTTATGAACGCATAACAGTCACCCATAAAAGAGCTGTGGGCTACAAGTTTTTAATCACTCCAGGAGACCAAAATTGGATTAAATGCCCAAAATCCCAGCATCTTCTCCAATATACGAAAAAAAAACAAGTGCCAATTATAACGTAAAACATTTTGGATAGTAGTATTTGTTAATAGTCACTTGTCTTCTAAACTACACACATAGTAACTACATCACAATAAACTTAATTAAGGATCGTCATCACAACGATAATACATTTACTAAAATAATTTAGCATATGAAATAATTTACCTTAGTTGATGGAATGACTTCTGAACGCTTCATCTGGCGTGAAGACATCAAGCCCTGTTGTCATATTTACACAAACACTTTGTCACAAATAAAACTACGTGTAAGCAATCGATTTCCCTATTTAAATCTAAATACACTGATTTTCAACATCATTTTAATTTAATTTTCCAAAGTATTCGTATTGATACAATCTCCCTCCCACAACATCGCATCTTGCCAATTAACGTAGTGAAAACTTGCTTTTAACACGCCGTCTAGTTGTGTATTGTTATATTATCACTGATTACAAATCCTACTTTAATACACAACAACAGATAACTGTCACTATTCACACGTTATTAATGTTATTACGACTTTAATCACTGTAAAATTATTAGGCATAAATTGCTTAAATTTCTCAACTGAAAACTTCTATTACAAAATTGTTCTATTGTCTCGCAGTCTTGCTTTGAGTAAAATGCTTTACCCCTTACTATATCCACACTTCGCACAGTGATCATCTCAGCGCTATAGCGCCCGTCGAGGGGGAAACGGTGTCTCTTCCACCGGAAGACGTACAAGGACAAACTAAATAGTAATCTACAGCAAACGCCTGTAAACATGCGTTACAGTGCACCTAAGTAATAACCTAGGCACCTTTAATACTAGATATCCATGTAACTGTGCCTATACTATTACTACATTCGATAGAAATTACTTCAAACTGAAGAATGGTTACTTCAGAATCCCTCAGGCCTCAATGAATCCTCAAGCTTGATGACTCTCTCCCGATAGAGTCGGTGACCCTAATGTGACCATGCTTCAATACCAACTTTGCCATTATTGTTTTTCGCTGTCTAAGATGCGATCAGAACACCAAAAATCAACACTCATGATGGGCTGATATGAGCCCCCCCCCCTACTTACTTCACCGTCCTCTCGCCTCCCTCTCCCCGTCGCGCCCATCGATCCGCAGCAAAGGACAGTGTCCCAGCTCCAGTCCAGGATTTCTCCCAGCAGCATCTCCTCCCTGAGTGGACATCTCGGACTGTGGGCGTGGCCAGAAGCTGACACCGCTGCGCCTGCGGCTGCGTCCCCAATCGCCTCCTATCAACAACAACAACAATAAAGGTTCCACACTAAATCACACTATAGTAACCAACTCAAATTACATTTTGTTTGGGTCGGGCGGGACAATATCAATAAATTAAGATAAATCAGTATATATGATGTGTATTTGTATATACAATGATCATGCATTTACTCTTGGGACTAGAACACTCAACACCTCATTGTAATATTTTTTCACTGCACATTTACATACACATTATGTTCATTAATTCACTACTGCATAAGTATACTTTCCATACATTAGTACTCGAATTTTATAAACAACAACATGGGATTTACAATTGCTTCAATTATTTATAAAAAAGGTGGGGGGGGGGGTCGATGGGTGGAATAAAATGAATACCAATCAAATAACTCAATAATTAATACCACCACAATCTTTTACTAAATACAGAAATCTGTCACAACTATGCACTACACTAGTATCGATGTATATACTTATTACTGAATAAAAATAATAATAAAAATGTTAAAAAACTAAATGAATGACGATGAACTAACCAATTAACTAACAATATATTAGCAAATACACTTATTTTTAAATGATCAAGGTTTGTCTGTTTATATATGGCATACAATATTTTTCCTAATATTTTTCCTAATATTCTAGCACATAAAAAAGAAGGACAAATTCTATACAAAACGTAGAAGAATAAATTGTGTACACAATTGTGGCAAATTGCAACTACTACAGTTGCAGAATTTAAAGGATTTTCTT
Source organism: Sinocyclocheilus anophthalmus (assembly GCA_018155175.1). Lineage (NCBI taxonomy): Eukaryota > Metazoa > Chordata > Actinopteri > Cypriniformes > Cyprinidae > Sinocyclocheilus > Sinocyclocheilus anophthalmus. Next base: position 113,913 of record JADLZN010002200.1, on the reverse strand, counting down.
AATTATAGCGTCCCCCTACAATCTAATTGAATCATATTTGACGTACCCTCGATCCTGTCTTTCGGCGTTCTTGTTAATAAATAATGTGATATATTTACCCCACGATTGCACTTACGAGATTCAGTCCCAGTTAACATTCACTTTACAGGCTACCACCTTGAACATAATGAATTTCTCACATTTCCAGCAAAACGTAAAAAGTTCAGGTTCAACACACACTTCCCGCATCTCTGGAGATTATAAGCGTTAAGCACTTAAACTGGATGTATCACACCTCTTGTGCTTGTGCGGCTGGGAGATTCAGACATGGAAGTGTGCATCTCTGGTTTAGACGGCGGCAGCAGCGGGCCATCCGTCCCCTGCGCTCCACCTCGGGGACCTTCCAGCACCCTCCAGAGCTCTGAAATTAAAGCCCAATTGACCGGAAGTACAAATAGAAACACACTTTCTATGCCCCATCAAAATCCATCGCTGTGCCGTCAGCTGAGACTGCGGCTGCGACGCTTGGAGGCCGGAGAGTGAGACATCCGAACACGCATTCTGAACGTGCATGCGTCTCTGCACATCTGCTGTGGTATGAAATGGCGTCTCCTCAAACCGCGTGCTGACTCCGGAGAGACCTGGTCTGTATCTTGGGCACATCTTGACCGAAACTGGAAGGAGAGAAACTTATGATTTGATTGTAAACGGCGTTGAGTTTTGTGCTGTTGCCATGTGAGGTGTGAGATGCAGCCTGATTTCGAACTAGTCTTTACAACACCCGAACGGGCCCACGCTATAATGCAACAGCTTACATATAAACACTTTACTAGTATCTTTGGTCCCAGACTGCTAAACGGCAGTATCAGCGACGGTGACACACTAAAGCACATATCTCTCAATTGCAATGTATGCTTAGAAAGCGAGCTAAATTTCTGCCATGTAGCAAAGCGTGCTTCTCATAAAGACACCATTAACCAACAATGACATATTAGCTTTGCGGTAATTTACTTGGAAGGTCTTACCAATAATCTATATCTTTATATCAAACTAAAATAATGACCAATTTAATTAATAATAGAAAATCACATACTAACATTGTAACATACTAATTATAATATCACTATATAAAAACACTACACCATAAATTCTAGATAAATAATATGAATGATAAAAGTAATAAACGACAATTTATAATAACAATAGTTCAACTAATACATTAAAATTTATATCAAAAAATATTAGAAACAATACTACAATTACAATAGTCGAATAAAAATTACTAATTAATCTAAAATAAATGTATAATAAATAAACGATGTACACCTAAATATAACAACTCAAATCAAGCAATCATAAATTACTATTGCATTACTAATTATTAGAATACTTAGATAACTTCATAATACGGTAGCAACATTTAATAAAAACTATAAATCATTACTAACTAATAATACAATAAAAAATACATACTAAATAACCAACTCATATTCCTAGTGTTTTTGAACATTATAGTTATCCCTATTAACAAATATATTGATATTGTATTATTAAACAGTAGATATAGAATTAACTATTATAAATAAATAATGTGTTGAAATCATCTATTACTGTGAAAAATTTATTAACTATATTCACGTTTGTAACACTACTGCTATAAAACATATTAACATTATTCTATACCCTATTTACAAACATTATCATCAACCAAATAACAGAGTCGGACTCATATTCAGACGCACTATTTGTTAATGATTAATCACTTGTTACATTTTATCCTCTTTATCATCTTCACTACATATATAAATGAGAGAGTACATGATTTATTATCCTTCTCTTTGATATAGTGTTGACGTAATATGTTGTAATTAATGTGAGACTCTGAAAGGCCATAAATTAATAAAAAAAAATTAGAGATAATAGAGCATACACCATGGCTGGGGAGTCTATTAAAGGCTCTGACGGATCATCACAGCGTCTCAAATTATGAGGGGTCCTGCAGTTCAGGCACTTGGCAGCATGTTTGGGGTGGATACAAGGGGTGCCACGCAGGGTTACGCTATGCTTTGACGTCAGTTTTACCAACTGCAACAGGAAGACCAGGTCCCGGACATATCACAGCAGCCCTGCCTCCTTTTGTAAGTAGCTGCCATCACGCCTCGTGATCCCACAGCTTGGGCAGATCTCTTCAGAAGTCGTTAGACAGGGTCGGCCACACAAGCTCTCCAGATTGTGCGATAAAATATAAGCTTGTCGTGTTTGCGAATCATACAGTATAGCTCCGAGAACTTTCTTGTGGCTGCGCCGCCTGCGGGAATTTCTTCCGCCCGGTGCTATCCGTGTCCTCGGGCCGTAGCAGAGTGTGTGTGGCGGTGCGGTGGGTTAACGTGACACAGCGCGCGGATCACCCCCACTTGTCTTTTCTTTGCCTCAATGAAAGCATAGTTAGGCTTAATCACCCAATTCTATTTCATCTCTCTCTCCGTATTGGCCCTATTGGAGAAAAGGGTTTAGCGATTTTCTAATTATTGGGAGGGACACCCCCCTCAATGCCGACGTTGGTTATGCGCCCCTGACAATAACAACAAAATATGTGTGGCCTAATCGTGCATAATATAATGACTATGACGTTAGTTAGCAAATTAGTTAGCAGCGATTTTTTTGCTAACATTTCTTTGAGTAACATGACCGTGAATATGAACTCACGATTGAATGTAACATCAAACAAATGATTACTTTTCGTTAAAATCTTTTTTTAATGCCAAAAATGCTTACATTTATGTTTTTTTGTTTGCTCGGGTAGCCATGTTGCCGCTGAAGCCGGTTTGCGCTGAGATAATTCATACCCCTTCGTCTGAAGTGTGGTCCCGAAAAATCTTCGTTTTGAAGGGTTATCTAGCCCTTCCCCTACTCCTACCCCTACCACCAAAAGAGAATCGAGACACCCCTACCCCTTCACGTGAACGCGCGAAACGGCGGGGTATGGGAAAGGGAAGAGCTAAGGGGTAAATTGGGATTGGCCTACACTGTTTGAATCGTTCCCTGTCCCCTCTATAGTGCACTACGTGCCATTCACTGTACAGAAAATACTAAGTGACCGATTTCAGTTACGGCTTCAGCGTCTATTTTATAGTGTAGGGGGCGGGCGCTTCGGATTCTAGAGAGCATTTGATTGGTCAAAAGATTTGATGAGAAGCTGAAGTACGATGTGACGTCAAAAAAAAAAAATCGTTGAGCCCTTTTGGCGGAAGTGACAAACTGCAAGCTTTAAATGCTTATATCTTCTAAATGCAAATTATGTCACTGTTTTGGAGCACACTGCCTAATAGATAACCTTAAGACTAACATATTGATACTAACACCCAAAAAAACTTTAATTTTGATTTCATGGGGACTTTAAATCAAAAAGTACAAATAAATTTAGGGCCAGGAGTAGAGTCAAAAACAAAGCTGAAGTTTACTCAGAGAAAACACAACAGGCCCACAAGAAAAGACCACTCAGTTCCCATTTTTTTCCTGTTTTCGGCCTTTTCAAAGTTCAATCCAACCTGTAGGCAGGAAAATTACACCTTGTTTTGGCAAAAGCCATTGTCCTTGAATGTATGCTTAGTGTAGAAAGCAATCCTAGAACGCACTGCGACAAGCTCAATGAAAACACTGATTGAAAACGGCAGAAGAAAATAGGAAACGTCAAAAGAAATATAAATTCATTAGGAACTGAAAAGTACTGATAAAAATAGCTTTGTTTTGTTAGAATGCACCATTTCACCCAATATTCATGTTCACAGTGTTTTTCTTTTTGCTAATTACAGAATAGCACTGTTAGCAATAATGACAGCAAATGTTACATTTAATAATGTAAACAACAGCAATAATTAATAAACTAATAATGATAGCATAACAAATAACTATAATAAACAACTAACTATTAATACAGAAATAATAAAACAAGTAATGATAACAAATATTATAATATAAAAATAATTGCAAATAATTCAAATGAAAAATTATAACATTATAACTAGTGTTGTCAAATGATTAATCGCGATTAAATCGCATCCAAAATAAAAGTTTTTGTTTACATAATATATGTATGTGTACTGTTTATATATAAATACACACAAACACATGCATGTATATATTTAAGAAAATATTTACTGTATATACCATTTAAATATTTCTTATATTTTTAGTATAATAAATAGATTTAAGTATACACGTAACATATTTTTCTTAAATATATACACATGCAAGTGTTTGTATTTATATAAACATAATATACACAGTATACACACACATATATTATGTAAACAAAAACGTTTATTTTGTATGCGATTAATTGTGATTAATAATTTGACAGCACTAATTATATTATATAAAAACACAAAACCATAAAGATTACTAATATTTAAAACCGTAATCAGTGCTGTTTTGTATAGTTGATATATCATTACTAGTTTAATATTTGAATTAGATTATTTTTATATCGTATGTTCTGTTTAATACCTGCAAACTCCATTAATAAACTAACTACAGGATATATAACTATGATTAAAAAATATTAATATTTGAGTTAGAAACAATATATTAAACCATTCACAATGATTAGAAATGTATCATATAACACATTATTGAAGTTCATATTGTACTAGTTAATCATTATTTTGTTTAATAGTATTATTTCATTGTTTTTAAACATTCATTTATATATGGTTATTAGTTCCTAGTTTATCAAAAGTTTTCGTGTTTATTTTTTTTTTAGTCATTTAGCAGACGCTTTTACCAAAGCGACTTACAAATGAAAAAGGAATTAAACTAAACCCTAAAACTCTATAATCTATCTCATATAGATAGATAGATATATATCTATAAATATAATATATATAATTATACACACACACACATTTAAGAAATAAAAGGACTTTATAATGACAAACGCAGACAACATTTCAACCTATATTAAATTAAACCAAAAAATTAGCTAAAACAATTCAAATATTAAAAGAACAAAAGGTATGAGTTTAATAATGATTCTAACATAACACTGAGCCAGACACCAAAAAACAACTACATATGTGTTTGTACAGCCACACACATATACATGTACACATATATAAATACATTCAATATATATATTATTTCATTTCCATTTTGTATGTTGAAGTACTGAAATACCTCAAATTAAATCAAACTAAAAACTTAAAAGACCTATACAGACATAATTTAAAAACTTAAACCGACAGACATTAATACAAAAGTGTAACTAAAATTAAAATAATACAAATCAAATGACAGTAGTTTATGAGTAATCCTAAAAAATAACACTGAGCCAAACACACATGCTAAAATAACATCAACTTACTGACACATAGTAAGAAATGGTTATAAAAATCTGAAACAGAAGTGAAACAAGTAGTAGTAGTTACATGTGTTATCAATTTAGGTCTGAAATTTCATATATATTTTTATATTTTAATACATTTTCTGTTTCCACTTTAATTTTTGTTGAAGATTAAGCTCGACATCTTTATTCGCTTATTTAGTATTTATTTATTTAGGGTTCATCACTGAGGATGTGTCCAAGCTGCACCATCTAGACATAGATGGTGTTTCTTCAAACTAATTATAAAAACCATGATAATAATGATAATAAATATTATAACTAATAATTCATCTAAAAAAAACACAACAAATATTATAAGAATATAGAAACGAACAATGATAATAGCCAGTCACACGCTACTAAGGGCGTTTCAAATCAGCCACATACGAGGTTCCTCTTCAGTGAGGATACTGCTTCAGAAGGGAGCTGCCTACGTAGAAAGCAAGAGATTACTACGGCTGAAAAAAGCCAATGTGCGCATCTTGACGAGACGCCCCCCCCCCCTTTGGGACTGACTCTGGTGCTACAAAATTCTTGCACATAGACGGCGATGGTTATACTGGTGTTAAGCTGCAACACCGGTTATGTCACTTGCCCATCGCGGCACCGACCCCCACCGTCGTTTTTGTTTTTATAGTAATAAAAATCCTCCTTAAATCTTTTGTAGTTCAGTAAAGAACCACACTACAACTAAAACTGAACGCGGCTGCTCAATGCAGCGTGCCAAATGGCAGTCGCATCACAGATCAAATTTTATTTATCCAGTGAGGAGAGTGAGTCGAGTTGACTGACAAGAAGAGTGGGGTGAGACAGATAAGACGATCGCGGATTATTTAGTTTCGAACGAAATGCAAAAGCACCTGTTTGGCAGTATTTTGGGTTTTGAAAAGCCTGTTGACTTTTGCCGTTTATCTAAGGTGATTTTGGAAGTTTTTTTAAACAGTTGTTTCTTATTTAATTGGTTCCACAGTGCTTGCTGATTTACCTTTAGTTAAAGGTCCCATATTTTCAAAACTGAAATTTCCTGGCTTTTTTCACGATTACTGAGGTCTAGGGGCTATTTAACTACCATATACGTTTCAAAACAGTCAGTCTACAGTAAAATTCACACAGCCTGCTTAAAGTTCTAGCTATTTTTCATGAACCGTTGTGACTTCCGTAAAAAGTTGACGTCAGAACTACACAGTCACCGCCTTCAGTCACCACCCCGAGCACCGCCCACCGCCCACCGTCCCACTCTCCTTTTGCCAAACCCACAGACAACATCGCGTCCATTCCATTGCTGAGCACGACACCGGAAACATGTCGAAAAGGGTAACTTTAACCACGAAACCAGATCGGCCGACCTGTAACGTTACACTCTCACTCAAAGATTGGACGATCTGACAGGATTGTTACTATGAGGTGGATCACATCTAACGTGTATAGTAAAGACAAACTCACCGTGTCCATCTAGTCATGATGAAGATGTATATACATTTAAATTTCAGCAGGCAACTATTTTTACAGCTACATTATTGTTCCAGCCACAATTAATCACAACAATGTATACTCAATTACAAATGATTATATATAAATCGTCAGTTTGTTGTTTTACAAACATGCACAGAGACATTATTTCATACACGACATGTCGTGAGATGCAAGAAACATAGACATTTGGCAAGAAATCTGTAGACGTGCCCATAACAACAAAAGACAATACTTTCTTGAACCTTTTCTGATAAGAAGTGTGCGCTGCAAACGTGAGCATTTTTGACGATCGTTTCTGTCCAGTCTGCTCGTTTTATCGCGTTTAACCACAGCTGTCGTCGGTTTTTTTGTCTGGCAGTGGCAGCAGATATGCGATCAAATTTCTAATTTGAGGCTGTATTACGTCGATTCTGGCACCCAACATCACAACAAGATTATTTTAAGCTCCTTATGTAACCGAATCTGTGCTGGTTTGAATTGGCCGCCTCCAGTTTCCCCTTTGTTTTGCTTCCTCCAGCTAGCGCTGTGACGTTGGCTGACTCTAGTTTCCTGTGGTTGGCCTGGCCGTGCGTCACTCAGAATACATCAGGCCAATCAGAAGAGAGGCTCATGAATATTAATTAGACAGGCCAAAATCGACCTATTCTCAGCAGAGCTCCTGAGAGAGGAGCTGTAAAAATATATTGAGATGGTTTTTGGTACTTATACCGCAAATATATATTCTTAAGGACATCAAAACCTAAAATAAAACTCCAGAAAGGTGTACAATATGGGACCTTTAAACTTTGTGTAATGTATTTATTTTATTTTACATCAAGGTGTATGCCGTACCTCCAAGCTTTCTTATTCATTTTGCAAATAACCTTTCTACGTCTCTTATTTATTTGATTATATATTATACATGTTTACTTATTTATAGTTTTGTATAGGCTACCTATTTAAACTTTATGAAAGTTATTTGTTATTTTATATTAGGCATAGCCTGCCCTATAGCATGATGTATTTTTATTCGTTTTGTTAATAAAAGTTGTATGCTTTATATATATAGGCTAAAGTGAGTTTGACGTTGTATTTTGTTGTTGCATTCAAGCAATTGACGCCGAATTGACGCTAATTCGAAAGTGAAAGTAAAATGCGCACGGCGCTTTTAAGCTATTTAAAAACGAAGGAAAGCAAGGAAAAGAGGAATCGCCCCCGCGGTGATACAGGTATTATCGGTGTTGTCACACGTCGATTAACTGGTGGGAAACTTTCCTCGCCATCACAACCCTACAACAGAGCTGAGCTGTAGAAACCGCTGCTTCCCTCAGGTTCAGAACAACCAGAAAACTTCCTCGGTGTGAATTAATTAGATGGATAATGTTGGACACTCACCACTTGACGTAGAGCGATAAAGCACAGGAGACCAGCTCATGCTTGGAGAATCCGGTGTTTTCCTGCAGCTGGACAGGCCACACAGGAACTGTTGAGAAACACTTGTTAGGAAATCTCGAATGAGGCTCTCGTCTGAGTCAGTCGAATGCTTCGGTCTGGTTTTAGAGGCATGTGATCGGCGGTACCGTAGTTGTGCAGCGCTCTGGTGAGCAGCAGGACGGCGCTGGCGAGTCGGGCCGGTCCCGGGACGGTGAGGGGCGAGCAGAGCAGAGAGAGATCACAGATGTAGCTGAAGAGATGAGAGCTGCGCCGCTCCACGGGCAGCAGAGACTGCAGCACCTCCCCATAATCCAACACTGTGGGAGTCTGAAATGCAACATTAACATGTTAATTAGTCAGTTAACACAACAGTGCCAGTAAATAGGTAATGCAAATGGAAAAAGGACCCTTTGAGGCTCAGAAAGAATGGCTTTGAACATCTGCGAGATAACCTTTCATTAGAGACAGACTGATAATCTGTCTTCCATGTAATTAGTTCTTAATTATCAGTTTTACAGATAAAACGGCGCCATCTGGTACGTCTTTGTCATTACACTGCTGTGCATTCAGCAGGAGGTCACATTGTTCATAGACTTTTTATTATTATTCAATGCAATATTAGCCTTGTAAAACATTGGTTTTGCATTTAATTTATCTGAAATGTAAGTGAGTATCAGCTGTAAAGAAAATAAATAAACAGTCAATTTTCGTCTTTAATGACAAATGATTCCAGTTTTTTAGTTTTATGTTAGCATGCTGCTAAGAAAGCTGCATAGCCCTCTAAATATAAGTCTAAAAACAGAGTAAAACAATACATTGGTAATTAGAAATAATATTAATAAATAATATATTACATGATTCCAATATTTTATTTTATAACTTATCTTATATCTAAGATTAATAAATGTTTAGTATATAATACTCTATAATAGAGTAAAATAAAATTGTAATTAAAAACATCCTTAAGTTAACAAAACATGAAATATAGTTTTTATAAGATTATAAAACCCTATATTTTTAGTATATAATACATTCATAACTCCTTTAATCGTTGAAATCTAAAATATTATATAATAAAATAAAATACACCTTAAAATAACACTTTTTTATATATACTTCCAGTATTTTATATATATAAAGATTATATAAAACATATTTATTATATCATACTCAAATACAGTAAATATTTATATTAAACAATATAGTGAAGTATATAATTACCTAAATACAATTGTTTGTGTGTGTGTATATAATCTTATGTATATATAATAATACACTAATATTAGCTTTTTCATATTAAGACTATACAAATACTTATTTTTACTATATAAATAAAGTACCTAACAAGTGTTTCTATACTATTTTGTATTTCCTGTAAAATACTTGAATATACACAAGATTTTACCCGAAATAATACACCCAATGTATTATAGATTATAATTATATATATTACTTATTTTACAGCTGGGCAAAACAATCAATATAAATAGACAAAAATAATTAATATAAATACAGGGTAAAACAATCTATTTTCAAATAGACTGCTTGTCAGTATTGAACGAAATGCATATATCCCTCTTGATGAATTTCTTTTCTTAAGCACATGGCAAGGCCTTGTGGAATAACCGTCGCATTGGCCGATGAGATCTTAAAATGCTGTCTAACAAGCAGCTCTCTCAGTTGAACTCTAAACTTCAGACACAAGGGTTACGTTCATCTGAGCCGGCAGCCTATAACGAGGGTTCTGTGTTGGTGTGAAAGCGCTTATGTCCGTCTGTAACTGACCCGTATCTTCCCGTCCAGCACGGAGATGACCTCCCCCATCATGCGCACCAGGTCCTCATACTGATAGGTGTTGTCGGTGAGCCAGACGGCCTCGCGGATGGTCAGGATCTCTCTGCTGATGTATCTGAGGGGTCAGACGAGACAGAAAGAGTTCAGCTGAGCACAGACACACCATTAACAGAGCGTCTTTGTGGCTGTGGCGGCTCACCCACCGTGTGCTGATCACCATGCAGGCGATGCCCAGGAGCTGCAGCTGTGCCTTGGGCACCGAGTGCCGGCTCAGATAACGGTCCACACAGCCGATGGTCACGTGCAGCACCTGACTGGAGAAATCTTTCATGGTGGTCACCTCCACCAGCCAGTCCACCAGGATATACCTGGAAAACACAGCGGCGATGAGGGTGAGACATGAAGCCAAGGATAAGCAAAGGATACAAGATTTGTTCAATACATCTGTGCTTTAATGAACAAACATTGAGAATTAAAGCCACTGGGGCCAAACTGACCATCAAGATGCTGTAATAGTGCTTGAAGTATTGACATTCATGGACAAGTCTGGACATTTTTTTTTTTTAACCACCACTAGGTCTTGGAAATATATATTGCATATTTACAGTATATTCACAAGGAATTTGCTGGCAATTAAAAAAAAGCATGCAACACTCAAATTAGTTTTATTTTAGTATTTACATGCACTATTATATTATTTATCAAAAATTTGAATCAGCTTTTTGAATTAACATTTTCAGTTTTAATTTTAGTAATTTTATAGTCATTTTGTTATGTAACTGTCATTTTTATTAGTTTTGTTTTTTATATTTCTATATAGCTTCAGGACAGGTTTTAGTACTTTTGTAATGTGCTTCTGTCTTTTAGCAGTTGTTAAAAATATTTCTATAGCATTATGTTTTAGTAAGTTTGTTATACAGGTTTTTGCCCTGTTTATTAGCTTTTTGAAATATTTCTATATAGCTTTAAGTTTCATTAATTTTTGTTGTTTTGTAATTTTTATGTTTATTAGTGTTTTTAACCTAGTTTATATATATATATATATATATACAGTATAGATATACTGTGCTATAATTGCTTTTAGATTTTAGTTTTAGAATTCAACTTATTTTGTTTTGTTTTGTGTTTTGCCTAAGAACCTTTCTAATCTTTTAATCTTAAGTTCAAATTAATATTTTATTTTATTTCAATTACCAATATGATTTAAATAGTTTTAGTTAACATAAAAAATATTTCACTCATTATCAAGTTAACATGAATAGTGTTCACAACCATGTTGTAACCTAATATAAGAATTATAATAAGAGGTAAAATATTCTAACAAGAACCCTAATAATAATTTAAAATAGATCTTTTATATTTAATTTGGAACATTTCTAATCTATCTGACCGTTCCAAGCCTAGAAGTCACAAGCTTAAAATGCGCTTATATTTCAGGTTTTCCATGAGTGTGAACCCTGCAGGACTATTTTGAGACAGGAGGTCATCTGAAGCGTTGACCCCGGTCGTACCTCTTAGTGGTGATGTCCTGTCCCTGCAGGTTCTGCGGGTATCTCAGGGGTGACGGTCCGGAGTGGAAGAACTGGGCCACGAGTTCAGCACAGGCCCGCGGCTCCAGACCCAGAGGGTTTGCGGTGCCACATGACTTCGCGAATGCCAGCTAGGAGATCAGAACCGACAAGTTAGACAAACACGAGAGCCAGGAACGTGTGTGTGTGTGTGTTTAATACAGCATCACAAATGCACAGACTTTAGCATAAAAAGCATCACTCTTCATTTGAAGCCCCCATACAAGCCTATTTACACACGTCAGAGTGGCATTCAATCTGGCACAGCTGCTGATTATTATAAATAAATGTCAACAATGGCACAGAAAAGCTCCAGATGAGATGACAGGAATTATGACGCAGCTTTCCCAGGCCGTGCTCTTCTGAGCCGCCAAACAAAAGACAAGATGTTTGTTTACAATTTAGCATCATGCCAGCTACCATGGCTATATTCATGGCGAGAAACAAAGAGAATACTATAAACAACAAATAAAAACAATTTACAGAAGACTTTATCTTTGACTTATTTTATTTATATATAAATATATGTTTGGGTCAAAGACGTTAAGATGTCCACATCAAAATACATTTTCAAAAGTGATTTTATGTCCATAGAAAGCACATTAAGTGTAAGTAAAGTGTCTACTTTTAAGGTTTCAAATAAGTTTTTGGAGAATAAAATGTTAAGATTTGGTTGAAATAATGTTACATTGTTATTCAGTGTAACACGGTATTTATGTATAAATTCAAACAACATGCTTATTCTGATGTGTACATATTAAAAAAAGAATAAGGGAGCATATTCAATTTTACTGTGTTTTAAATGAGTAAAAAATTCTCACTGACAAATGGGCAAAACCTAGGATAGAGGCACATTTAAAAAATGTAAAATTACAACTAATTAGTATCTGGGGTGAAAGTAATTAGTCTTTTAATGTCATAAATTGATTTTTCTTGTAAATATGCCTGTCAAGATTGTTACACTGAATGACATTTGAGTGGGTCTCTTGTATGTTGATGTAAAAATGTATGATATTTATTTTTTGCACAGAAAAACAAAAACAAAATTTCAATTAATTTAACTTTATAAAGAAAACTTTGTAATTTTTTTTTTGGGGGTGGGGGGGTGAACAACAACAATGAAAGCAGTATTAACACTTTTGTTTTTATCTTAAACCCTATTTCGTCTTTGCCCTCATATATAACGAAATCTGGGTTCTCGTAAGACAAAATAAATATATTTTCTACATATATTTACAGTGCAATATATGAACCTAAGATTTAGATACATTTAAAATAATTGCTTCAGTAAGTGTTTTCATTATCACGGGAAATGAATGCCTGACTAAAAGCTTATTTTAAAAAAATTCTAAAACTAAATATGGTCCTCAAAATAAATAGATTTACCCTACTAATGTATATAATCGTAAAGAAATGTTTTTCTTTTAAATGGCTTTGTCGAAAAAAAAAAAAAAAGAAATTGTTTCTCATTCTTATGAAAGTGAAACCTAATTCTGTCTTCAAACCACAAAATATATATATTTAATATACAGTATATTTTACATAATAATGTATATAATATTTACGTTTATATATTCAGTGTTTCCCATACATTGATTTATTTGTGGCGGCCCGGCATTAAAATAGATTTGTGGAGCTTACACTTCGTTAAATAAACATTTCAAAATCAAAACGCGGTGCGGGTGTTTTATATGAACGTATCTTTGAAGGGAACCAACTGTCTTCAGAAAAACTTCGATGTCATTTTCATTTCATATTAAACAAGTAAACGGGGTAAATTTCTATGCACATGACATTTTCTCCAGTCACCTGAGCTTCCCAGCATCCTTTGGCAGCGTAGTCCCTGAGCGTGCGCATGCACTGCAGATACCTGCCGGGGTCAGCCGTCTGCAGACAGAGCATTACAGCAGCCTTCAGCATCAACAGCAGAGAAACAGAAGCACCGTGACCATGAGTCCTGAAGAAACTCTTACCGACGTCCCGCGGTTCATTTCCCACAGCAGATACAAGCTCTGAACGTTCCCGCAACGCGCAGACTCCTTCAGCATGGCCGTGGCCTCGTCACGCTTCTCCTCATCCTGATAAACACAGAGTCACCAATCGTGTTTACCACCTGCCCCTCAGTCTGAGCGGTTATTATGAGACAACCAGTGAAGAGCAGTTATCATTAACATTAAAGGGTTAGTTCACCCAAAAATTTAAATTCTGTCATTAATTACTCACCCTCATGTCGTTTCAAACCCGTAAGACCTTCGTTCATCTTCAGAACACAAATTAAGATATTTTTGATGGAATCTGAGAGCTGTCTGACCCTCCCATAGACAGTAATGCAACTGAAATGTTCCCAAGTCCAGAGACGTAGCAAGGAGATCGGTAAAATAAATCCTGTCATCAGGGGTTCAACAGTTAATTTTACAAGCTAGAAATACTTTTTTGTTTGCAAAAAAACAAAAAAAAACGACTTTATTCAACAATTCATTTCCTCTGCGTCACCCTGGTGCCATTTTGGAGAATATCAGCTGGACGTAAACAGCGTATGCTGTTCCAAAGACTATAGAATACCCTTAAAGAGACTTTGGCTGTTCTGTGTCAGCTGCGTCACACGGATATGCTGTTTTCGTTCAGATCAAATCACAACAACGTAGGAAACAGATCCGGCGTGACGCAGCTGACACAGAACAGCATAGGTTGTTTACGTCCAGCTGATGTCACATGGATTATTTTACAGATCTCTTTGCTACGCTTCTGGACTTGGGAACATTGTGACCCGGGACACAAACCATTCATAAGGGTAATTTTTCACATTGATATTTATACGTCATCTGAAAGCTGAATTAATAAGCTTTCCATTGATGTATGGTTTGTTGGGACAGGACAATATAATTGAGATACAACTATTTGAAAATCTGGAATCTGAGGGTGCAAAAAAAATCTAAATATTGAGAAAATCGCCTTTAAAGTTGTCCAAATGAAGTTCTTAGCTATGCATGTTACTAATCAAAAATGTAATTTTAATATATTTACAGTAGGAAATTTACAAGATATCTTCATGGAACATGATCTTTACTTAATATCCTAATGATTTTTGGCATAAAAGAAAAATCAATCATTTTGACCCATACAATGTTTTTTTGGCTATTGCTACAAATATACCCCAGCGACTTACGGTTTTGTGATCCAGGGTCACATTTCAGTTGTATTGCTGTCTATGCAGACAGCTCTCAGATTCCATCAAAAATATCTTTAATTTGTGTTCCGAAGATAAACGAAGTTCTTACGGGTTTGAAACGACATGAGGGTGAGTAATTAATGACAGAATTGTCATTTTTGGGTGAACTATTCCTTTAAGCACTTCCTGTTTTGGACCTTTTGGCTTTGAGAAGCACAAATGATAAAACCCCTTGACAGCAAACATCAAATGAGCAACCCGAACCCAACATTACAATGTGACCAGGTGTCTGTCAGCATCTTGTGAAGGCCAGAAATGAGCAACACCAGTTTTCTGCTCTTGACTTGGAGAGCAATCCATTCAGAGATTCAGTCTTTGAAGTCTATTATAGTGTTTTTACACAATCATTCTCAGATTAGAATTACATTTTGTAATGCAAGTTTCAAGAATAAAAGCAACACTCACATCAAACAACCGAAGGACTCTAGCCAGACAGTACAGTAACGTCCCTCTCCGGCTCTGTAAAGACAAGAAAGCAGGAAGAAAGAGACATTAGAATGTGTTTAGAATGAGATGGCAATGAATCCTGCAAAATCTGTGTTATGATTAACAAATATATATTTGATAAATATGACATTTCCTGTCATGGTTGTGTAGTCAACACGAAGTTGTTTTTTACTGTCTTTCATACATTTATTGACAAAATCTCGTAAAAAACATAGTTGACATATTTTAATTTTTTCTATTTGAATATATTTTAAAATGTAATTTATTCCTGTAATAAAAAGCTGCATTTTCAGCATCATTACTCCAGTCTTCAGTTTGCCCATGATCCTGCAGAATCATATTTAAATGCTGATTTGCTGACAGAACTTTATTATTATTATTATCAATGTTGAAAACTGTTTTTGCTGCTTAAAACGGTGATATATATTTTTTTGTATAAGATATATAAAATTCTTTGATTAATAAAAAGGTTCAAAGAACGGCATTTTTTTTAATGATAAAACTTTTGTAACACGAGAAAGGCAACACGCAATTCTCAGTTCAAAACTAGATAGTGTTGATAAATTAATAAATAACGAAATAAGAATTCTTGCAGAAGGTGTTTACAATAACAAGCTCATAAAAGTAAAAAAATTCAAATAAAATATTCACAAACGGTTTTAGTTCCCAATCCGAATTCAGTCTCATTAAATATCGCTTTTCACTCTGAACCATATCACATTACACAAGTGAAATGAATAGTCATTTCACATTGAATTTAATTACATATTTAAATGCTTACATTAATATTGTAAAAAAAAAAAACTTAAATTGTAAGAAAAAAGAAACTGTGCATTGTCCCAGGAGAACTGTACTGGCAATGAATGCTGGGATATTCAGGAATCGCTCACCAGGTTGGTCTCACACTCGGCTTCGAGTCGGTCGTACACCACAGCCTTACAGCAGCCTCCAGACATGGACCACGGCGGCCGGATGAACAGCCAGATGAAGGGCTCGGCCAGCGGGGACCGGAGGCTCTCGGCCAGGCTGAAGTACCGGGATGCCATGAGGCCACACAGATCAGCACGTCCCTCCTCACTGAGCGAAGCTGCAAGACATTCACACATCGTGAGGAGCACAGGACAGCTTTGAGCAGTCAGTCAGACGATTAAATCAATCAACCAATCAATCAGAGCATACAAAAAGACACAGGAACACTGGGAATGAGAGCAGAAACTTACGCCCTTCATTGTACAAATACGCAATTCCTAGTTTCGCAGCAGCTTCAAAGTTCCCTTTCTCCGCAGCCCTAGATATTGTAGAGGACAAGCAGGAAAATAATGAGGAAGACTAAATGAAATAAGCATTTAAATAATTAAAATAAATTATTTTGTACTGAACCATTTTGAAAGTGATTAGTGGGGAAACATTTACATCAAGCAGGCACAATTTAGGCAAAACCATGGGAACAATAATAATTATGATTTTTAGTATTATTACTTAATAATATTAAAATAAGAAATATTGCTATTGTAAAAAAAATATTTTATATATATCATTATAATAAGTTTATTTTACCATACAACTGTAAAGTTACAATACTAATATCTATGGTTGTCTTAGTTTATTCATTTTAAAACGTTAAACCACCAAACTTTTATTCGAATCAGTCTGAACTAAAATGACTTAAAGGAATAATTCAGCCAAAAATGAAAATTCTGTCATTATACTCACCCTCATGTCGTTTCAAACCGTAAGACCTTCGTTCATCTTTCAGAACACAATTTAAGATATTTTTGATGACATCTGAGAGCTCTCTGACCCTCCAATAGACAGCAAGGGAAATGTTTTTATGGCCCAGCCAATACAGTAAGGCATCGTTAAAATAGGTCCTGTGGTAATCTCGTGAACGAAGACTGACATGGAAGAGAAGAAAATGTTGAATAAAGTCGTTATTTTTGTTTGTTTTCTTGCGCACAAAAAATTATCTGTAGCTTCGTAACATTACGTTGACCCACTGATGTCCCACGTGCGCTTAATTTAACGATTCCGACTCTTACTACTTTTTGGACCTTGAATGTGTCATTTCGCCTTGTTTCTATGGAAGGCAGAAAGCTCTCGGATGCATCAAAAATCTCTGAATTTGTGTTCCTCGATGATGAATGGGGTCTTACGATACACCCCCTTTTCCCCAGATGTAACTTTGGAAAAGGCTTTTTAAAAACAAATCTTGCTTTTTCTCTAGAACACGATTTTGTCTTCAATTAGTTTCATATTGCATATTTTTCCTATTTTAATTTTTGTTTTGAAAGTATGGTAAAAACTGGTAAAATGTACCAACAATCACATTTAAAAAATATACACTTTTTGATATACCATAAAAAAAAACAAAAAACAGGTAGCCCATCTGAATTAGGACATTTAGGCTATCATCTAATAGTAGCCTACCAAAATCTTTTTAACAGTAGAAGTTAAATCTTACTGTAGTCTTCAAATCTGGGTACTGTCTTACGTTTTAAAATCACAAAGGGAGTTTGGTCCCATCAGGCTTTTTTTCTTTTGTTTTTACTCGCGATCTTTACAACACGCATTACATTACGTATTTCATGGCACACTCGTTTTATGCGTATTTGGCGCCACCTATTGTTGTGGGTGTATTATTGACATGTCAAAGTCTAGACCCTGAATATAAGACAACCGATTTTTTTCAGATGTATTTCCAAGAAAAAAACATTGTCTTATATTCTAGTCATACGTAATTAATGACAGAATTTTCATTTTTGGGTGAACTATCCCTTTAAGGTTCTTATCTGCATCTCAAACAACTGGAAACATGGTGAAAATGTTGGCAAATACCATACCTCTCAAAGAGCCAAACGGTATCCGGGACCGGCCAGCGGTCTTTGAAACTCACTCGAGCCCAGACACTCGAGTTACTATCGATAACGTCACAAAGATGAGAATGAACCTGTGGGATCACATGATATTCACTATTATAAAACCGCTTTTGGTTAACAGATGATTTAGGAGGTTAGATGTTTGCATCCGGGCTTGACTAACAGCTCTGACGGCGAGGAGATCCTCAGCGGAGAGGCACTGGAGGACACACAGGAGCAGCTCTTCAGGAAGGGACAGCAGCGTGACGGCAGACGCACGCTTTCGCACCCGCTTCCGGAGAGGCAGAGAGAAACATTTGGCACATCGACAGTGGAGCACTGGAGACAAGGAAGAAGAAATTCACTGTTAAAGGGGTCATATAATGCGATTTCAATTTTTCCTTTCTCTTTAGAGTGTTACAAACTCTTGTGCATAAAGAGATCTGTAAAGTTGCAAAGACTAAATCCAAAAGAGATATTCTTTATAAATGTTTAGAGTTAACCACACCTACCTAAAACGGCTCGTTCTAACACGCCCCCACATATCTACCTCACGATGTGGGAAGATTTGCATAATGCCGCCCAAATGTTCACGCAAAGAAAGAAGGCGTAACTTTTATTCTCGCTGTAGTATTGTTGACGCGGCAGCCATGGTGCTGTGTGCTTCGTTGTGAAAGCGAACTACTTTGTTTGGTCTTCCAAAAGAGGACGAGATCTGCTTCGTCATGTGTGGAGCTGATCCGTGCTGGTTGTTGAGGAATTACTACAACTTTGCGCTGTGGATCGCCTTTCACCGTGGACGAAGCAGAGTCCAGCGCGGGGTTGTCACATGTGGTTGCCGCAGGCATCACAATAAGGGACGTAACATTTCCGTCACACACACTTGAGGCATTCGGCCAATCACAACGCACTGGATAGCTGGCCAATCAGAGCACACCTCGCTTTTTCAGACCGATGAGCTTTTTACAAATCGACGCGCTTCAGAAAGGCGGGGCATAGAGGAGAAACAATAATGTACAGTATGTGGAAAATAATGTGTTTTTTGAACCTTAAACCGCATAAACACATTTCATTACACCAAATACACAAAATAATGTTCTTTTTAGCAGCATCATATGACCCCTTTAAAATGCAACAAAGAAGCCGTGATTGACTTCCAAATCAGTGTGAAGCCAAATAACTTTGTGAATTGCAATTCTGCAACTGTTTCGATTAACTGGCCATTTAGAGATGAGCAATATAATAACTGTGTCTAGTGGCCCATCAGCAGAATTATTATATTCATCAGCGTTAAATTGCATTTTTATATGCCATATCTCCACTATATCAAGTCACTCTGCACACTAAATATTGAATTTGGCCATTAAAACATAAATAAACGCAAATCTTAATTAGCCGAGCACTGCAAAAAGTACTTTAGTGGTAAGTTACTATGGTATAAAGATGGCGATACCATGGGACTTAGACACACACACTATGGTGCCAATGGATCACTATAATCATAAACCATGCTATTTATGTTACACCAATGTACTTCAAAGAATATCTTGGTATAAGCCAATAAAACATGGTATTACCATGGTACTACACTGGGACGTTGCATTGAGAAATATAGGTCACCAAGAGAGATTATTTACATCGGCTTTTGAGTCTAAATGGTTTTAAATGCTTAAAACCGACTAATACTAGTAGAAAACACGCATTTGATATAATAACGATTAGTTTTGTTGCTTTGCAGTGGCAGTTTTGACATGCTAACAACCAGTAGCCAGTTTTCCCTCCTTATTGATTAAAGCAGTCCTGGGACAGACGACAACTGGCCTCTCTTGAGGAGATATGACACTAACATGGACTAAAACGACTTCATCAACACTCTTATGGTTAATAGAATATTTATATTTAGATAATTAAAGTTGATTTCAATTCCATACCGGTTAACAGCAATAGCTCTGTCTAAAGTTGTGTAGCTATTGAATAAACTTCAGCCCTGACTATGATGAGATAGAAATATGTATCGACGAAATATGTAATTATACAGTTATTAGGGTTAGATAACTGAAAATGAATCATTTAGGGCGATTAAAGTAGTTACTTACCGCCCGCTTTCATTTCAAGGAAGGATCTGAGAAGTCAGCTTTCAACAATAATGCTTCACAGTGAAATTAAATGATAATATACTTAAACCCTTGATTATTAGAGCTTAAAATTAATAAAAACCAGTTCTACTGATTAACCTACTAAATTACAGTTAACTAATAGTGTTGCACAGTTTAAAACACAACTCTCTTCTGACTCGACCACGCAACTTGCACTAAGCCCCGCCCCCGGACGCTTAGCCACGCCTGCGCGGACAGTTTAAACATCAACTCTGGGCGCTCACTGGCCAGAAAACGAACACGCCCATCGCGGCCGCTGCTGCGTTCTGATTGGCCATCGTGCGAAGCTCGAAGCGCCATTGGTCCGCTTTTAAAAAGACGAGGTCCCCCCCCCCCCCCCCCCCCCCGGTTGTCATTCTGGAAAGATGCTATTCGAATACGGCGCTACAGTGCTGTGGGACGGACCGACGAGACCCGTTCTATAACATATCTCTCTATAATATAATTTTATAATTTTCTGCATTTAGCAGACGCTTTATCCCAAGTCGCCTTACAGTGCATTCAGTCCTCTAACATTTTTTAACCAGTAGTGAGTATATAATTTATATTATATATATATATATATATATACATACAGTACATACATACACACACACACACACAAAAAAAAAACCTTTAAGCCAAAATATTTATAACATAATAAATCATTAAATATACATTTTTAAATATAAAAATAATTATTTTTACTTACAAAATTATAATTGTTTACATTTTTACAAATCTTGATTCTGCACCTATTGTGCATATTTACTGTTTTAACAAAACTCTTTTATCATCATTAAGGACTGCTAGTCAAATATATATATATATAGATAACTACTCTGTATATAAATATACATCATATTAATCGTTTGGTTCTGTTTTTTTATGACAAAACAAACCAAATAAATAAATAAATTGAGATGAGATATTGATTATAGTTTAAATGACTTTATTTTTTAAATGGGGGGTGAGAAGAAAGAGACTGCAGAGTAATGCAAGAGACATAAAACTAGCACAGCTCTGTAGGAAACCCACTGCTTAGGTCAAAGGTCAATACAACTATCATTTTACAAAAATATTGATAGCAAAATGACGCAATCAGAATCAAGTATTGCAGTGAGGAAGGAGTGTAATACATTTCTTAAGTCTTTTTACTCCATTTGAAGGTTGAAGATGTCACAAATAATTTTGGGGGGGTTTTGGCTTAGTGTTATGTTAGAATCATTATTATGCACTTATACCTTTTGTTCTTTAATATTTGTAATTGTTTTTAGCTTTATTTGTTTGTTTTTCATTTAAATGTTACGTTTTTAAAATTTTGTTGTATGCATTTGTCATTTTTATTTAATTTCTTTATTTTTAAAATGTGTATAGGTAGTATTTATAAAGTTTTAGCTTTTAGTTTTGGATCTGTTTTTAGTTGCTTCTGTTGTCCTCATTTGTAAGTCGCTTTGGATAAAAGCGTCTGCTAAATTACTAAATAAATAAAATAAGT
Source organism: Sinocyclocheilus anophthalmus (assembly GCA_018155175.1). Classification (NCBI taxonomy): domain Eukaryota; kingdom Metazoa; phylum Chordata; class Actinopteri; order Cypriniformes; family Cyprinidae; genus Sinocyclocheilus; species Sinocyclocheilus anophthalmus. The sequence continues at coordinate 92,139 of JADLZN010002200.1, read as the reverse complement.
CCTTTGACACAGCATCTTTGATTTCTGAAGGCAATGTCTTTCTCTGTTCGTATGTCCAGCGTTTGGGTGGAACTGTGTCCCTAAATATCAGACTTTCGCTCAGCTTGTTATCTGCTCTGAACACAGGACTCAAACTCATGTCAGGTCATAATGAGACTTTGTCATAAATGAGGGTTTTGTATTCATGGTAACCATCACAAAGTGCTGACGATTTGCTTTCATCAAGCCTGTCACTTCTGACAGAGTGATTATTAATGGCTTTCACCACAGACAAAGAGAAGGGGAAAAACACCACACATATAATAGAATGATTATTCATTTCATAGTTCGAGTCATTTTTGTTTGGTTCTATAGCCTGATGAGTTCCACAAAATTAAAGGAATAGTTCACCCAAAATGAAAATTTGTTGAAAATTTGCTCACCCTCAGGTCATTCAAGACATAGATAAGTTTGTTTCTTCATCAGAACAGATTTGGAGAAATTCTCTGATCCTCTGCAGTGAATGGGTGCCGTCAGAATGAGAGTCCAAACAGCTGATAAAAACATCACAATAATCCACACCACTCCAGTCCATCAGTTAATGTCTTGTGAAGTGAAAAGCTGCGTGTTTGTAAGAAACAAATCCATCATTAAGACGTTTTAAATTTAAACCATCACTTCTCGCTAAAATACAAGTCCATAATTCGTAATAACTCTTCCTCCAGTGAAAAAGTTCAGAGGGCTGCATTTTAGCCAAATGCAATGGTTTGAAGTAAAAAAAGAAAAACCGCCTTGAGAATTTGTTTCATACAACACGCTTTTTCCCACTTCACAAGACATTAATTGATGGACTGGAGTTGTGTGGATTACTTGTGGATTATTATTAGATGTTTGGACTCTCATTCTGACGGCACCCATTCACTGCAGACAGAGGATCCATTGGTGAGCAAGTGATGAAATGCTACATTTTCCCAAATCTGTTCCAATGAAGAAATCTAACTCCTCTTGGATGGGGTGAGTAGTTTATTTATGTATGTATGTATTTATTTATTTACTCCCTCCGATACTCTCTCTGATACTAATATCACAAAGGGTAAATGAAGTACATGCAAGACTGTTGAAGTGCATATATTATATTCAAGTCATATAAAAAGCTTTAGTTAAAGAAAGCAACTCGGATGCATTTGACCCAGCTCATGTAATCTAATAATATGTGAAGAGCCAGAGGTGTTTAAGGTGGTCACTAAGAATTAGATTACTGGCAGCAACAAGTAAATGAATATAAACAACACTCAACAACTGCATTTAACCGAGTTACAGGTGCAGAGAAAGCTAGCTTAGAGAAGCCTACTTTTATGTGATACAAGATTTTTATCTGTTTGTTTTTCTCTCTTTGTAAGATGTTTTTTGCACAGTTAAGCATTTGACTTCACTTAAACCTGAACGAATGTCTGAAGGTTTTTCAGCCTTTGCTGGTTCCCAGGTCTGCCAAACAAAATCAGCCCAATTGCTAATCAAAACTAGCCCAATTGTGTTTGTCCCTGCATCCCAGTATACCACCCATTCTAAATAGTATGTGAGATTAGAATAACTGAGTCCCAAAACATAGTATATTAAGAGTATGCCAGAAGTCCACAGATGGTCTACAATTTCAGGTAGATTTTTTCTCTATATGATTTAGCAGCTAAATCACAAGCTCCACACATTTTTCTGTGGTTTAGACATCAGAAATTAGTAGAACAACATCTTCAGTAATACATTAACTGTGCAATCCATGCTGTTGTTTACATCTGACTATCTCCAATATGGTGTGTCTTACCATATTATTTTAAAGGAGACATATTATGCCCCTTTTTAAAATATGTAATACAAGTCTCTGGTGTCCCCAGAATGTTTCTGTGATCATTTATTAATATCATTTTGAAAATGCCTATTTTGAGTGGAAGCAGAAACAAGCTGTTTTTCGGGCCTGTCTCTTTAAATGCAAATGAGCTGCTGCTCCCCGCCCCCTTTTCCAGAATAGAGCTGCAGCTCAGACCAGCTAAAAACACCTGTTTTGGTTCTGATTATCATGTTTATCGCGCTGAAATCATGCGTTTTAAACCATACGAGTTTAAACATCTAATATACGGTTTTCTTAGTGCACACACCGAAGCACACTGACAGAAGGCAGCTGTCATCAGCATGTGATACTAAAACTAAGTTTCTCATTCCACAGCACACGTTTACACGTTAAAAACACACGCGTACAAAACATTCGGTTATGTCTGCGAAGGAAACAGCTGGGAAATAAATCACATTTTTATTTTAGATCTGTGTGGCAGCAGCATAATATATAGTAAATAAATCAATAGATCCACTGCTGTCTTGTCTCCTCTGAGGTTGGGACTCTAAATATTGTTCTGTGCTTGTCTGTGCAGCCAAAGGTAGAACAGTTAACATGTTTTGCTCAAACTTTCGAAATGGCATTAGAGCTGGTACACCGTTGTTGCTTGCGAAATAAAAATGACGGCGCCATGGGTGGAAACTTGCAGATTAAGGGGCGGTAATATTATATTGAGATCCCTTTGCAATGTCACTAGGGGAGTGAAATCAGACGCGCTCGTTTCCTCAGACGCTTGCAGAAAAAGGCTTACCAAAACAAAGTTACTGGGTTAATCTTTTTCACGTTTCCTTGGTTGGAAGATGCACCAGGGACCTGATTATAGCACTTAAAACCTGGAAAAGTCAGATTTTCATGATATGTCACCTTTAATGTATTATCTTAATTATGAAGACACTGGTTTGTAATGCAAACAGTTTTAACGTTTACTGCACGTTGTTATTCTTCTCATTATTTCCCTACAGCGGCTAATGAACCGGAAGTCTTGTCCATACTTCCACGTTGAAGAATAAGGTGGAAACAAATTGAAAAAAACACTTGCCGTTTAAAGAGGTCATATGATGTTGCTAAAAATAACATTATTTTGTGTATTTGGTGTAATGCAATGTTGTTATGCGGTTTAAGGTTAAAAAAACACATTCTTTTCCACATACTGTACATTATTGTTTCTCCTCTATGCCCCGCCTTTCTGAAATGCATCGATTTTTACAAAGCTCATCGGTCTGAAAGCGAGGTGTGCTGTGATTGGCCGGCTATCCAGTGCGTTGTTATTGGCCGAATATCTCAAGCGTGTGATGTAAATGTTACGCCCCTACCATACTGTGTTTCCATGTGTCCTGGCGCGACAAGAATGTATTATATAAAATAGGACGCTGTGCTACAGCTAAAATTAGCGCTTCCTCCATTTTTGAATTTCTGTACAGAGAGGATCTTCTACTGGTCACACGTCTTCACGTGATGCGAATTCGGCTTTTGAGCACAGACGCATTGTAGGCTACTCTGGTCAGGTTCAGGAAACAGTTCTCCATAAAATGCGCTTGACACATCTGAATATTTGGGTTGAACTGTATGGAACAGTGTTGTAAATAACTTAACCACTGATTTCTAGTCGTGTCCTCTTTTGGAAGGCCACACAAGTAGTTTCGCTTTCACAACGAACACACAGCGGCCTAGCGTGAGCAGAGGCCGGAGGCCTAGAGTAAGAGGCGGGTGGGCTTGAGAACGGCGCGGCCGGCGGATTCGACGAAGGAGCGTCCGGCGGGCTTGTGGCAACCACATGTGACGACCCCGGGGTCTGGACTCCACTTCGTCCACGGTGAAACAGATCTGGCGATCCACGCGCGAAGGTGATGTATTTCCCAGCGACCACACAGATCAGCCCATGTGACGAATCGATCGTCATCTTTTGGAAGACACAACAAGTAGTTTCGCTTTCCAACGAAACTCCAGCGTCTTCCACGACATGGCATCAGCACAAACACAGTGATACTAAAGTTACGCTGTCTTTCTTTGCGTGAACATTTGGGCGCGTTATGGAAATCTTCCCACATAGTGACGTAGACATGTGGGGGCGTGTTTATACGAGGCGTTTTAGGTAGGCGTGGTTTACTCTTAAATTTTAATAAAGAATATCTCTTTGGATGTGAGACTTCAGTCTTTGCAACTTTACAAATCTTCTTAATGCTTCAAGAGCTTGTAACACTTCAAAGAGAAATACCTTTTTTAATCGCATCTCGACCCCGTGTAAAGGCGAGAGAAATATGCTTACCAAATGACCAGCATCATTAAATGGGAGTGTACCTGCCTGCTGAAGAATGAAAGGTTCCAAATGAGGTCAGAATTAACCCTGTGTGTGTTTCCATGGCAACCTGAAACCATATTATAGTTGGAAATTGAGGTTTAGCGTGTAGTTGTGGCTCTCAGCGGTAGATTCTGCTAGGTTCTAGTTGATCGCCAGTGTTTATTGGCTCTCGTTTGTGAATTAAGTGGAGGAAAATGTAACATAAACAAAAAATTATACAGCAGTCCATGTAAAATTCTTCTTACGGTAAGACTACTGAACTCTGTAATCTTTAGAAAAATAAATATCCTTGTGTTGTAATTTAAGTAGTTAAACAGACTTTCAGAAATATGCTCTGGGCAAGATCAGGCACTTTAACTTTAATAAATCAAACTTTGATTACTTACACAAAGATGAGGAAATGGAAACAGAATGGAAATAAATCTGTGAGGGACTGATAGTTAGCTTACATGAGGACGTCAACTTAAAAGTTATTTTGATAATCAGATTTAAGACTTCTATTAAATTATGATATAACACAAACCAACTAAACATTACACAATCAAACATTACGTCTCCACCGGCTATACGTAACTTACCGAAGTTAAAAAAACTTACTGATGTTTGTGCTGTTGGTTTCATAGATATGTACAGTATATGTATATACATATCTATGGTTGGTTTCACTCCAAAAAATGTATAAATTCTGATAAGCAATTAAAAAAATACTCCCCCCAAAAACGTGTTTTGTTAAAAATATATTGTTTGAAATGGTGATCAAAACAATCCAAAATACTGAAAATATTTAAAACCCTCCCTTGTTTACTTATTCTAAAATAATAATTATATATTATAAAATTATTACTAGTATTAGTACAATTATTATTAGTATTGTAAAAAAAATAAGATGAACTAATATGATTTCCATCTCCAAAAAATTGTGTTTTTAATTATTCAGGTACCCATTACACTGATTAGCAATGGTGTAGGATCTACTTTGAAACAATTTTCACTCAGAAATTGCTAGCAAATTTCACAAAAAGTAACAAATAAAGTGCAAGTAACACACTGAACATAACATTTTGAAGCAAAAAGACTGAAATATTGTTTTCATGTGAAACATATTACCATTATTTTTGTTTTATTTGCAAATATTTGCAACTAAAAATAATAATTTTTAAAGAGAAACGTGATTTAATAAACCCTACAAGAAGGCAGTTTACATTAACACAGGGGTGACAATCTCAATTCCTGGAGTTTTGTTCCAACTCTGCTCCAACACACATACCATGTTTTCAAATAAGCCTGAAGAACTTGATTAGCTGGATTAGATGTGATTAATTAGGGTTGAAGCTAAACCCTCCGGCAATGGGCTCCCTGAATTTACAACATTTAAATACGTGCCTCTAGTGTAATGTTTGAGAAGTGCTTGCATTAATTTGCAATGCAGTGATCAACCCTGTTAGGTACTGTTTTTGAGCTAATCCTTTTTTAAAGGGGTCATATGATGCGATTTCAAGTTTTCCTTTGAAACGTGAGTAGATAAGATCCCTAAAGTTGCAAAGACTAAAGTCTCAAATCCAAAGAGATGCCACCGCAATGTCGTGGAGACGCTGTGTGTTTCGTTGTGAAAGCGAAACTACTTTGTTTGGTCTTCCAAAAGAGGACACGACTACAAATCATTGGTTAAGTTGTATTTACAACACTGTTCCAGAACATTCAACCCAAATATTCAGATGTGTTATGCGCATTTTATGGAGGATGAGGACTATTTCCTGCGAGAGTAGCTTACAAGGCCGGTGTTCCGGTGAATTTAGTTCCCCTGTTTCCCCTTCGGCGTGCATGCTGACCCTATACAGTCTATGATGCTGACAAATAATGCTGACTCACAGCCTGTAAGTATGTTTTTATATTTAAAGAATTTGCCACTGACGATTCAAACGTGAGTTTTCAGCAGTGTAGAGTAGCGCTTGTTGTTTGTCATTTCTCTGATCACAAGTGCAGACATGGTTTTATGTTTACGCAGCGCAATGCAACGCGTTAAAAGACAATATAAGTCATTATAATCATTAATTATGTCCCCACGAGTCTTTTGTCATGGGTTTTTTATTGTTTTTGTCTCGTCGCTCTGGCCGGACAGGGCAGCACAGTATGGTAGGGGCGTAACATTTTTCCGTCACACGCTTGAGGTATTCGGCCAATCACAACGCACTGGATAGCTGGCCAATCACAGCACACCTCGCTTTTCAGACCGATGAGCTTTGTAAAAATGTACGCGTTTCAGAAAGGCGGGCATAAAGGAGAAACAATAATGTACGTATGGAAAATTATGTGTTTTTTTTAACCTTAAACCGCATAACACATTTCCTTACACCAAATACACAAAATAATGATCTTTTAAAAATCATCATATGACCCCTTTAATAAAAATAAATGTCATCAGTAAAAACCGAAAACCTGGACATCTTTCTATCTTATGCTCATGCATTTCCATCAGCATGTTTATAAGAGATTTATTGATGCGTATTTGCTTATTTATAATGCAATATTCTCTTCCAATCAGAGCACAGGTTTTAGTTATCATGTATTGATCCAGCTGGTTATTTTAGGCGCACTGACCCGTATTAGTCCAAATATTTCTCTTGGTGAAACAGGAAACGGATCATCCTTATTTGTTTTGACATTCCTGCTGTGCAGTTCTTGCCATGTGAGCTGAATCTGAGGATAATTGAAGAACCCCAAGCAGGCGGTTTTCCAGGAAACTCTCGCTGCTTAATTGGTGGATAAATGCTGGGGAACATCTGCTAGAGTTCACCCTGCCATCTGATGCTACAGCCAATTTAGCGCCTCCATTTACCCCCCCACCTCCCCACCTCTTGGAAAAAGGCTGTTTGATGGAACAAAATGGGACATCTAAAAGCCATGCAGGGATTTCTAAGATGCTGTAATTTCATTTGCTGAGAAAGATTATATCAAAATGCAATATTCCTCCCTGAGCTGTCACTGTGCATTCAGGGACAGAGATGTTTATGTTCATGATAAACCATAAAGACATAGCTGTCAAAACCCTTCGGGCATTTTAGCAAAACTGCTAGTTGTCCAATGCTGAGGGAAACAGACTGTACTTTTTTCTCAGAATTGTGGTTTACTCGCGAGAAAAAAGTCAGAATTGTGAGATATAAACTCGCAAATGTTTTATCGGGTAATTCTGACTTTATAACTATTGTAATTCTGAGGGGAAAAAAGTCAGAACTGCGAGATGTAAACTCGCAAATGCGAGAAAAAAGTCAGAATTGAGTCCGAAATTCTCGTCCGAAATCTTTGCAAGTTAAAAAATGAATTTCGACTTCACATTGTGTCAATGCTACGGATGCAAAAAACGCAGAAAATTAAAAAGGATCCGATTTTTTTAAAGACGGACTTAAGTTTTGGAAGCAGTGTGTAAACATGATTGACACAACGTGAGGTCGTATTTATTTTTTAACGTGCAAAATTTTTGGACCTTAAGATATAAACTCGCAAATGCAAGGGAAAAAAATTAGAACTGCAAGATATAAACCCGCAAATGTGAGGAAAAAATTCTGAATTGCAGGTTTATATCTCGCAATTCTGAGATAAAGTAATTGTGAGATATAAACTCGCAAATGCGAGAAAAAAGAATATTGAAATATAAATTCACAAATGTTTGAGATATAAACTCGCAAATGTAAGGACAAAAAAATATATCTCGCATTTCTAAGAAAAAAAGGTCAGAATTGTGAATTTTTAATCTTGTAATTCTAAGAAAAAAAGTCAACACTGTGAGACATAAACTCCCAAAAGTGAGGGGAAAAAATCAGAAATGCGACAAAAAGTCGCAATTAACTTTTTGGCTGAAATGGGCTTCCATATAGCCTATTTTACTGCCACTCGGAGCAAAAAAATCAAGAATCTTAAGGGAATACTCCAAAAACATTTTTTAGAAAAAGAAACGGAAAGCAAAAAGCTTAGCCTTTTATCACTACTCAATTAACAACTTAAAGTTCAGCGAAACGTGACCTTTTTATTTTAAAGCCGCCCGCTTTTCTCAGCGCTGGGAGAGGAAGCAGGCGTGCTGAAGTCTGTGATGAGGCAGGAAAGGGAGCTGCTGTAATCGATCGGGGAGTTCAGCGGGAGCTGGACAGGTCAACGCCGGCCGCCTCTAAACTCAAGACTGGGTGGAGCGGGGAGGAAAAGCTTCACTGCCAGGATTCCTGTAATCTAGCCGGACCATCACACGCCCAGAGTCGCCTCCTGTGGCCTTTTCCCCTTTCCTCTAAATCAACCTGTTTCCTGCTCAAACATTCACACGCTAACCAGAGCTTAGAGTTTAGGCCACGGCCGTTTCACACGACACACTCGGTTTGTGAGCAATTACCTGCGGTTTGGTAAGTGCTCGAGAGGACGTGGATAGAAAGCGTTTAAGGTCGAATTAAATGGATTTCTCACACAGAAGTGGTGCAGAATAATAGCAGCACTGTCGATCCTGAAGAAAAGATGTATGTCTGATCAAAATATTAGCTTATATCTCGCAATCCGCATATCTGGAATTTCCCTAAACAAACACGAGGCTGAGATTGCAGAAGTGAGAGCGAAGATCAGCAAGTTAAGAATAATAACAAGCAATTTCATATTGATGTGCAAGAGATAGATAGATAGATAGATAATAATAGATAGATAGATAGATTATAGATAGAAACACACACATTGTTTAATTACCCACATGTGGTGACCTAATGGATTCCATACTAACAAAGAATAATAGATAGCAATATATACAGAATATATACGGTAATATTAAGCAGGTTTATTATTATTAAGCAATTTTGGGCTTTATACGACAACATACTTTTAATGATACCTATTAATAATAAACAAATAAAGTTTCTTCAAATAATTAAATGATTATATATATATATCATATATATTGTTTGGTGTGTGTGTGTGTGTGGCTATATATATGTGCACACATTAAGTTTTCATAAAATATAATTGGTCGAAATTATTTAAGACAATTTGTACATGCAACAGCACTGTTAACTATATCAATATTAATATATTTAAAAAAGTACAGGAATTTCTTAATAAACAATGTTGTTTTAATCATATAATTTTGAAAAAAAAACGTGTCAGTTGCCTTTTTTTTTTCTTTCCTTGCGTATCCGAATGATTTCTTAAGGATCATGTGACACTACTGGAGTAATGACTGATGGAAATTCAGCTTCGCATCACAGAAATAAATTAAATTTTACAATATATTCAATAGCACAACAATTCTTTTTAACTTTTATAATATTTCCAATTTACTGTATTTTTTTGATCAATAATGCAGCCTTGGTACAAAACTTTTTTCAAAGAAAAAAATGACAGAGAGTGCACAAAAGAGATAAAATACAGATTGGTTAATAATTTAATGATTCTCGATACACATTACACCCACTAGGTGTGTTTATATGGCGCCATGGTTTCCTCTGACTGAAGCCATCACTGACTGGACTGATTCTGTGGGCTGGGGCTTTCGGATTTACAGGATTGAGATTGTTTTTTCCATTTGCCGCAGGCTTGACGTCCAAATCACTTATCCTCAGATTTAAACGTCTTGTCTGAGATGCCCTGCAGAACCCCGCACTGTTCTGGCTGTTGATTAGCTTAAACCTCGCCAGCAGTGTTATTCAGGTTGGTAAAACCTATTCTCTTCTGGGGGTGGTGGGTTAAATGTCAGTTTCAATAACTTTGAAAGGCATCAAAAGCGTCAATATTTTTCCTGGCAGCAAAGCGAACAACATCAACCAAAAACAAGTTCAAAGCTCAATTTAATTAACGATTTTCAAAATATCTCCCATGATGACACATTAGAGAGAGAGAGAGAGAGAGATCGTAGAGATAGGAGCAGCCAGCCTTTATATAGAAAACACTTTCTGTATCCTCTCTGATACAGTGGGTATATAAAAGAATCACCGCCCTTTAAAATAATCACATTTTGTTGCTTTGCAACCTGAAATTAAGATGGACACAGTTTTTTGTTTTATCCAGCTGTATTTACTCATTGCAACTTATAACATCCAATGAAAGATATAACACCAACATGTCAGGAAAAAAAATAAAAAAACAGAATCACTGATTTGAAAAAAGGATCACCCCCCTCCTAAAAAATGACTTGCAAACTCAATCAGGTGTAGCTAATCACATTCTCAATGGCACACAAAGCCATTTGAACTGTGATCAGCTGTGCTCATTTTGCGCCGCACAGTGGCCGAAGTTCTTATAGATCTGCAAAAGAAAGAATCCAAAGTTGGAGAGTTAGCTATAACTTTTTCCCCACACCAACACCCTAAATTAAAACCCACATTAAAATCCATATTCTATTGAAGTTACTGGAGAACGTTCTTCCTAAATTTGAGAAACTCAAAAATGAAAATTCTGTCTTTTACTCACCCTCAAGTTGTTCCAACCTTATAGTTTCTTTCTTCTGTTGAACCACAAAAAAAAAAATTCTTTGAAGAATTGGTAACCAACAGTTGCTGGTAGCCATTGATTTCCATAGTACCATTAACCCTAAACTGATCAATTTACATTAAATAAAACAAATATATATTGTATAACTGAGATAGTAGCATTTATCTTAATATTTTACATCAAAAACTAAGCCAAAACATTTCACGCAGGGTCTCGAACAGAAAAAATCATAAAGCTGTATCAGTAAATCAAACAAACCAGCATAAAAAGTTTGGCTTATGTTATGCCGAGTTCACACTGCACGATTTTAGCTCGATTTTTCCCTCGCCAACAGGTTTTGCGAAATCGCCGACAAATGCCCGAAATCGGAGGCAAATCGGTGCTCGTTCACGCGAGTGACAATCATGCAGTGTGAATTATTAAAGACGCGATCTGAGGGAATCGCCGACGCCCGTGAAATATTTGGCATGCTAAATATCTGGAGCTGTCGGTGATTCACAATCACGCTGTGTGCAATGAGTTCTGACTGAAAAACACACTGGCGATGACCTACAGCCAATGAGAGAACAAGATACAGGGCAGAGGGAAGTTCGGAGAGGAGTTCTATGAAACATGAGCGTTTGCGGACCATGTGCCAACTACGGCGTTGCCCCGTTGTTTTTTATGTCAGCAGGTTGAAGCGACCACAATAACCTGATATTTAGGCCCTGGAATGTGAATTGTACCAGGAGAACCCCGCCGAAAAAATTTGTATTTTAACCCCCCGAACTCGAGTTTTACTGGGGGACCCCCTCAAAGCAATGTGGGCTAATTTCAAGCTGTTTTTAGTATGAATTGGGCTATTTTGTAACGAAAACCTGGCAACTCCGGACCAGACAGAGCTGTTTGCGATTCTTCCTATTGTAAAGTCATGGCTTGTGTAACCTCCTGTCGTCGTTCCATCGTGCATTGTGAACACAGCAACAACTGAATGCTACCCCAGATAGTCATTCAGTGTGAAACCAACAGTGATGCTACGTCTTTGAAAATCGTGCAGTGTGAACTCGGCATAATGCTACGTACAAGAGAGAAATTCAAATCTTGCTAAACTACTTTCACATTACTCAAAAATTAAGCGTTAGCGTTAGTTCTGGCAGGTCACGTGAGTCAAGCTTGCATCAGCTGATTCTTAGCTGATCACATCTACCTATAGGAATACGACACCTATCGCGGCATTCCTATATAAGCTCTATTCAGTATTATTCAGCAGCTTTTCAGCTTGCTCAGGAGCAAATTATTCTCCTCCATCCCCAGCTCCTCCTTTCCTCACAGTCATGACTTGGCTTTCTGATATTCCTCGTTGAATCAGACTCCTTTATCTTGAATAAAGTGTTTCACTTAAATATCATTGAGTACATTAATGATATCTGCCTTGTTCTGTTCTGTTAACCATAGAGGGGTTATTATTGCTGCTCTCCCTGCTCATTCATGACAGGCTGCATGGATGGGCAGGGAGGTTTTTGCCCAGAACAGAACCATACCGCCAAACCAAACTTTATGCTAAGTATCTATAATTTTGACGATAGTGGTCCTGACAGAAATTTACTTACAGTAAGTTAGTAGTGTCTACTTACTTTTTGTGGTAAAAGCTAATAGCTGCTGTTACTTAGTTCACAACACAGGTTACCACAAAATGAAACGACACGATAAACTATTTCACATAACAGTTCTTTAATACAACTTTTCAAAAGTATTTTTAATATGAATATAAATGTAAAAATATAAATAACTACTATTTACATCACATAGTTTGACACAGAATATAGATTTTGGCATTTGTTGCCTCCAGCTTCAAGAGAAAAAGCATTCTGGAGAATGTAAGGACGGCAAAAACACGCTCTCAGAACTAGAGAGGTAGAACAGTGATTCATTCAGGAAACCTTTGCCAGGTCTGACATTAAACAAGCAAGTTTAAAGAAGAAAACCCACATGGACAGTTCAGTATGTCGGGGGTTCAGATGTGGATTTATGTACAGCAGGAGACTGCAAGGTGATAAATGAAGCCAAGCACGTATATGGATCCAGTGTGCCTGCGATTGTGCAGCCATGACATTTCACTCACGTCTTTTCAATGAAATTGCACAACTCTTTAAATGTGTTCACCCTCTATAAATCTCCCTCCTTCCAACTAGCTCTCGTAAAAAGGGCTGAAGAAAATCTGAAATCTGGAGGAAATCATGCGAGCAACTACTTCCAGATCTGCATGGAAACAATAACACAGGAAGGCCAACAAAACTGGATTATAAAATAATAGAAACATTACATGTTTAAGTGTTTACTTAGACCCTTGACTATCTTTTCGGAAATCAAAACAAACTGCACTGCACTTGTTTAAGTAGTTTTTGCCAAAATGTTTAAACTTTTAAGGATAAAGATATATTTGAAAGATTTAAAGACATCTTTTCAAAGAATAAATAAGTTTATTTTTATAGATAGATAGATGTTTAAAGAAAATACATACATATATATTTAACACCTTTATGCTTAAAACAAGATATATATGTAATAAATATTGATTATATAGGCTAATTAATAAACTTATTTCAAGATATATTTTTTAAAAAGGCGTCTTTAAATCTCACACAATTTTACTCAAATGAAAGCACGTTTTAAGGATAAAGTATGAGGTATTTTTAATAAAACAAGGCAAAAAAACTTTGCATTTCTTAGTTTTGGGGGGAGGAGCAGCACCATATTTTCCTGATGACTCCGATCTGAACGTCTGATCTTGATTTGCTTATGAAAACAGCTATCTTGGATTACTGGCTTTCCATGATATAATCAGATGCTCCATTAGAGTCGGTCACTAATATCCCAACCGAACTCATCTGGTCCCTTTTCCCACTCAGACATCAGCTTCATCCCTGATTTAATGGTAGCCTGATTCTAGTCTGCGTTGTTTGTGAAGAGCATTGTGAACAGTGTTTAAAATGCAGTCTGAAACTCTAGATGCCCTCCCTTCGCTGCTTTTCGTAGCACACTGTGGAAAAACACAAGGCAATCTGTTTCTGTAAAGGGACAAATACCACATTCTGGCGGGAAGCAATTAAAAATGCTTAAGTAGGCACAGGCAGCTTTACAGCACGTACATCAGTTGACAAAAAGGCACTGTGTTTATCCATAGCCATGTGATCAGATGTCACTGTTAGAAATCAATTCCACCTGGACGTGCCCCAAGTGCAGGACCGCCGTGTTGCATGCCATGCACCCTCATTCACTCCAAAAACATGTTTTTGGTTACAAAAACCATAATCTCAAACTTACATCTGTTTAATCACAAACACGATCTCGTTAATGTCTCAAAATGTTTCTACCAGACAGCAATGAGATTAAATGAAGGTCAAATGAAGAAAAATAACTGGTAATATGCTCAGATCAAAAGTCAGAGATTGCAATATGAACACAATATTTTTCTTCCAAGAGCAAATGACTTCAGATATCCAGATTAGTTTTATAGCTCTACACTCTTGTTGTATGATAACAGTTGTCTGCATTTGTGTCCATTTGTATTTCTCTAAAGGGGAAACATCTGAAACATAACTGAGAAATGCATTAAATCTCCTGAGCTATATGAAAGAGCAATACAACCTTCCTCAGGGCTCAAACAAGTCCAGTAAGGCGAGCTTAACACATATGCTAACAGCTAAATGTAAAAAACAGCAACTTCAAAAATACTCTTTTTCTTTCTGTGAAAGGAAAAGGGTATTAACCTCTGAATTGGTATGGATTTTTGTCTGTCTCCGAATTTTAGTCTTCACACAGAGTTTTCTGAGTGTTAACAGGATTTATGAGACATCTGAAGGCTAAAACTTCCCAAAGAGGAAAATTCTGGCATCATTTCCTCACCCTCAGATTGGTACGACTTCCTTTCTTCTGTGGAACATAAAATAAAATATTTTTCATACACAGACTCAAAAGTTTGTTTTGACCACTGAGTTTCAAACTAACATTAGTTTGTCTTACCCAAATAAAGTAATCCTTTCGAATTTGGAATAACACCAGGATGACAGAATTTTAATTTTTAGGTGAACTGTCCCTTTAATTCATTATCCGTTACCCACCCACTGTATCCATAACAAAACGTGCCAAATGCTTCCCAGATCAAGGTAGTGTAAATAAGCAGTATTCCCATTGTGAAAACGGATGTAAGCTCCAGCCTTTGTGGGCTCTGACCAGGTCAAAGTGACGACGTATTCATGTGTGTTGTTTTTGGGGGTGAGGAGATTGTGCTAAAATAGCTGAGTTTGAGTTTTAAAGCTGGCACTGGAAGAGGAAAAGAGAGACGGAGGGGTAAAACAGAGCTACTGTACCATGCTAAGTCCTATCGCTTGCTCAAGGCACTGAAACAAAAATAAAACTCGACTGACACTTTTGACTCAAGCGTCACCACCCCATACCCCCCAGATAATGAATTTTCTTTTCAGGCTGTCTCAGAACAAAAGACCCTTCGGTTTGTTGCCTTTCTCTGAACCGTGCCCATTATAAAATTCCTCTGCGGTTGTTTTTCCGAATACCAACTATATGAGGTCCTTGAAGAGTCAGGGATGGATGCCAGATAGAATCACACACACACAATCCAAAGCAAAACTCCTTCAACACACTGTACACTGTGTAACATTCCCAATAAATCAAGCTTGGGTCTTCGCGTCCTTGATATCAGGTGCTGCAGCCCTGTCCTAAATCATTAGTGACTACGATTGACGGAGGACTGGCAGCGAAAGAGGCTGAGCAGGTGTCTTGTCTCTTAAGTCCATCCAGCACACATATTCCACACAACACACAACACACACACACACACACACACATGTAGACGAATACATTCTCGACCTCTCCAGTCCGTGCTTTCTTTCTATCCTGATCCGCAGCTGCCGGTTCTAGCTTGCAGACGCAGGTTCAAGTTCCACTCCGCAAAAAAGCTTGCACATTGCTACGGTGTCACCGGACGGGAGAATGACGTGTGACGGTGACGGAGGTGAACTCCTCTTTCGTCGCGGTGTCTGGTTGCCGCCGCTGGCCCACTTCTTCAGCATAACAGGAATGCAGGAGACTAACAGCGGCGTTGATGGCAGCAGAGGCTCCGCGAGAGGCTCGCGGCTAGTGTTAAGTATCCTGTGTGTGTGCGTGCAGGGATGTGTGTCCCTCTCCAGGCTTGTTTTGATACCAGACACCTGCTGAGCGACGGTAAACTGCATGCGTGACTCCGGTGAACCCTCATGCCAGTCTACGTCGTATTTTCCACAGGATTCTCAGAGAGGACCTGTCCTTCACGACTTATCCACCACGGATACCTGAGTGGACGGAGATCTCGGTCTATTATCCGCCACCGTTTTTCATGGCCGCTGTCACAAGGGACACTGTTCGGAGCTGAAGGACCCTCCTTCCTTCTTTTTCCTGCGCCTCTTCTTATGGACCGTCCAGCAAGCAGTCGCCATCAGTACCAGGACCAGCCCCACGATCAACAGGACCACGGAAACCACCTTGGTCTGTGGGAGATCGTTGTACGTGTATGTCACCCCGGTTCCAGCCACTCCGATCACCAACGAGATGATCCCAAATGGAAAGATGCAGCGGTACCAAGACTTCTCCATCCCTCCCGTGGCTTGTGAGAGCCTCTCTAGGGACGACAGCACCTCTGGGACTTTGGGAGCTCCTTCTTGCGACTGGCCTTCCTGGGTTGGGGCCGCCGCTGCCATCTGCGGTTGGCAAGTGAAGTGCCCCGTAGTACATCCCATCTTACTACTGGATGCTGCTAAATGCAATCTAGGCAAGGAATTGTGGAGATCCACTCAATGTCTGTGTGGTTTGTCAGTGCCACGGCTCTCTGTCTCTCGAGCCCACAGCAGCACGTTGAAAACTCGAGCAGACAGAATGAGCGCTGCTATATATGTGGCCAGAAGGAGGGGTGGAGTCAAGCAGCAGAGGGGGCAGCCCGGAGCTTCTGATTGGCTGCAGCTGCACTTTGATGTAAAATGCCATAGTATGAGACTGGGCAGTGAAGCGCAAACAGGAAGGAGGTGGGGGAGGAGGGGTGGAGTTAACCATTCAAGCACCGTTCACTAAAATCCACCCACTCCTTCTCCGTTCTCTTGCTTGTAAGAGAATGAGTGCATGCGTCCTATAGAGGGGGTGCCGGGATGGGAACGGGACTATTTTAGTGCTCATTAAATAAGGAGATTGCCAGATTGTTTTATTCAGAAATGCAGCCATGGGAGCATGTGGTGCAGCATTTATTCATTCAACCCGACAGCATGGCAAAACGCATGTCGGCAGATATCTGATGAATCCAGAGCCTCTGCTCACGCATGTGCCTGCTGCGCACCCACGCACTTTTGGCCTCCTACGCTGAACTAACACAAAACACAGCCAAACGCTTGATAAACGGGCTCTGAGCAGATGTCCATTTTTAATCCTATCGAGTTCTTTCCCCATCACGGATTGTGCACTGGAGGAAAAATCAATTTGAAGGAGAGTGAGCAAGAGACAAAGATCCTACGCACTCATGGCAATGATGGTGTAATTTATCACCTAGCCTCGTCTCTCACGTGAAATCATTTCTCCATCTACAGAGAGGCAGTACTGATAAACAATGAGGTGTGAAGATTTGTGATTATTTCAATGGGTGACGACAACAAAGGACGAACAAAGAGCAATTCTCGGGTAATTTGAATTGGTTAAAAAAAATCTAACTGCATTGTACATATCACTAACACCATGTCCTAACAGAATGCTTCCAAGGGGAACTAATGTGTCCATCCATACTGAAAGTAAAAAAAATTAGCACAACATGATAAAATCAGCCAATCACATCATCAAGCAGGATTTGGGATTCGCTGTGGTTGCAAACCCTGCATGACTCCGCAGAAATCAAAACCAGGCGACTGGAAATTTTCTGGTTTGGACAGAAACTCAGATTAACATGGATATGCATCACTTTTCACTTTATCTTTCTCTGCCTGGTTTGTGTTCTTGTAACTCAAACTGAAGAGCATGGTGTTCAAAAAAACATGGTCAAGGGTTTGGAAAGGAATCAGGGTTGCACAAAACTCCCTTGCAGCGCATGAGTTGGAATTTTAAGTGAATTAGATACAACACAAAAAGTAAGTACAATTGAAGATTGTGGAATTTGAAGTGAAATCTATCTATCTATCTATCTATCCTCCAACAGTAAGTATCTATCTATCTATCTATATATATATCTATCTATCATCCAACAGTATCTATCTATCCATCTATCTATCTATCTATCTATCTATCATCCAACATTATCTATCTATCTATCTATCTATCTATCTATCTATCTCTTGACTCTAACTCTTGCTATTCTAGTTAAAATCACAGTTAAATTATTTTCAATTCATTTGAATTCTTCTTCCTTACATTCCATTTTGAATTGCAGTTCTGCATCCTGTTTGCTACCCTCAAATGCAGGAGTTTATTTGGAATTTAGAATGCATAGAATGCTCTACCCTGACAGCAACGAGCAACAGCACGCAAGGCATATATTATGTATATTGCAGCTATTCTTTGCATCATGTCTTTCACCTTACTGAATAAATAAGGCTTAATGGATCAATCACTGATCACTATGTCTTTGTTAGTCAGACATTACTGATAGCAGTCCGCTGCAGAAAACCCCATCCATTCTGCTCATGGCATCAATTAAAGACAACAAAGCCTAAAAAAATATCATAACGACGGTTTACAAAAGCCTTTGTCAAATATTCCTCAAAATGAGTTCACAGAATACACAATAGATCCAAGCCTCTCTTCCATACACAGCCAAATATTATGTCTAATAAGACTCTGACATTCATAAGTGGTTCCCGCTCGGTTTATCCCCCTGGCCAAATGAGTGGGGTGAAATCAAATGAAGAGCGTAAACACAGGGTTAACTGATGTCTGGTGACTTAACACTCGCTGATGTAGCCCCCCCACCAGCACATGCATACTGTAAGGAGAAATCAAGACGTAGGTCAGAAAGAAAGAGCGAGACAGGGTGGGAAAGATGGAAAATAAAGAGAGGTGAAGGATCGCATTACTCCTGCTAATTTTTGGCATGCTGTTCATTTACTACTCTTCTAGTATTGTTGGTTATGTTGTGATTTGCCATGGATGAAATCATCTGCTGAATGCATAAATGCGAACGTACCACAGACAATTTCTTGTGCATTTCTTGTGCATTTTTACAAAATCTAAATTTTTGGATTTGGTTAATATTTTATTAATAAATGAAGAAGAATGCCAAAATATTAAAATTCATGGATGAATATTTACACTGGGGGAGTTGATTTATAGTTTGTAGAGGGGGTCAAAACGACATTTTCACGTGTTCGATCAATTACAAGGGGTGAACAAATTATTTAGAACGATTCCACATCCATTATATTATTTTTACCCAGAGATCCGTACTCTATTCGTAAATCTGTTGAATTTAGCTGCACAAGATGTTATATGAATGTCTGAGCTTTTTTAAATGAAAGCATGATCTTATCTGCTAGTGTTTGTTTTAACAATTCATGCATCCTTGTTTTCTTTATTATATTTGTTCCTTTATTTATGGTCATCCTTTGAAGTGTCTTACATTGTTTAGATTTCCTGTCTTTTGTTATAATCCTTCAAAATCAATCAATCAATAAACAACATCTTTTAAAATAGTATAAATCAAGCTATTAAGAATTTGTCCTAGAAAAAAGCAATGAGGATTGCAAATGCATTTGAACAGATCAATTTACACTAAATACACCAATAAAAAAATAAAAATAAAAACTAAGATTTTTAAAGCTTAGTTGAAGTGATACATTATATTTGTAAAACAGTCGTAACAAATAACACAATATTATTTTGTATATTACTATAAAAAGACATAAGGTGGAATTCAAATGAATCACCAATCTGTTTTGAATTGGTTCATACAAAATAAATAAATATCATATATGCATACACACATACATGCATACGTAAATGCATTACTTTTAGGAAAAAAGGAGCTCAGTTACTCACAAAGACACATGGCAACATCGGTCTTCACCGATCATCAGTGACGTCAGGGGGTTCTGCCTCACATTTCTCTTTGTATTCCATGGAAGAATGGAAGACAGTGAGTAAATGATGAAAGTCTGAGTGAACTTTAACCACAGTGGCTTTGTTTAAAACCCTAGTGAGTCTACAAAGGCAGCATCCCAAACGAGATGCAACCTCACAAATAACTGCTTCGGAATGCTACACACAGGCAGCGGCACACACACAAAAAATCACTTGGATGAGAGAATCCACCACAGTCCCTTTTAAAGGAAGTCAGCTCACTTGGAGGCCATAATTGCAACACCTCCAGGCATCTGTTTTGATATTGAAAGTCTAGAAATCTCAAAATCTGCTAGCCAAACTTACATTTCAATAACATATTTCAAATCAGCAATATCTGACATGAACGGTCTTGTAAATGTTGTTTCTTACATTTATTTCATGTTAGTTAGGTATTCTCATTATATCATACTATATGAGACATAAAAGTCTGATGCACCAAATATGATCCTCAAAAACACATTACAAATAACGCATTACAAGTAACACAATTTATGTAATCAGATTACCTTTTTCAAGTAACTAGTAAAGTACCGCATTACTTTTTACTTATAATCGATTTGAAGGTGTATGCATGGTATAATGCATGCATGCAATATGTTGTATGTATGTATGGATGTTGTATGTAGATGCATTTTAATCTTTATTATTATTGATATAGAGTTTCATTTTGAAATATTTTTTTTTTTATATTTATGTTTTTACTTGCTATTTTACCTCCTGATGTACTTTCTGCATTAATTCAATCTTAGTATTGCTAAGCAGAAAAGTAAATAAACTTCATGTTCACGGAGCTCACCGCAATGCATTCTGGGATACATGCACAGCTAAGTCAGCGTCTGAAAACGCTGCCTATGGAGGGAGCGCACTAGGTTTCGGATCAAAGTGAACATGTCCTGGTTGAACTCGCTCAGACAGATGCCCAATGCACTCATCTGTTGTTTTTCTACTTTCTTGCCTTTCGTTTTCCTATGATGGGAGCATCAGTCCCTTGAGTCCCCATGTGAGTCAGTGACATCAGCGTGGAGTGGGCAGGGGCTGGAGCAGGACGCCCACCCACGACCCGCTGTGTGAACCCAGCGCCACCTGTCTCCCAGTCTGGAACAGCTTGTGCCTCCGTACGGGCACGCTCTGCGTGATTCCGACATAAATAAACATTTTTAGCACTCTAAAATAAGGTTTAGGACTGTTTGCTTTACATAAACGAACATCCCAAGCATGCATACCTCACCGCAGGCGATCCCGGAGCACCACACGTGGTGAGTTGCACACAACGCGACCGGCCGCTCATCGGTTTTCCGTTCCAGTGATCTATCGATCGGTCTCGGCATGTTGGCGGTGGCGGTCGTGACAGCTTTGTGCTCATCGGCCTGTGTGAAAACCATGTGGGACTCTAAAAGTGAGATAGAATCAATGAGAAGTACCTCCTTTGTTCTGGTGACTCAGAGGTTTGAACAGTCAGAGATGAACTAAGAACCATCCCAACCACACAAACCAATGGCATTTTACATAGTCAATATACCAGGTGGAAACGTATCATATAAAATGTATACATTATTACAGACACTAACACTTTTATTAGTGCAAAATTATTATTGAATCAGACCCACTGATAGGAAATTCTGTGTTCTAGATCCAGTGACTCACTGTGTGTGATTTTAGAGCAAATGTTGCCTCAAGCTGACCTCAGACAAATGGTCGTTTCAGAATGATACTTGTAAATATGTCTATTCATGCTTTAAGCATAGATGCTGAGCTTGATGGCGTGGAACAAGTGCATCACTGTAAACTCAGAGAACAAAATGCCAAATCATAATGTTGGAACAGGCAGTCAGGGAGAGGCAACAGCCCATTGAAAGAGCTCCTCAGAGAGAGCACTGGGACTGGCGCTCCGATGCTGGCACTGCACTCGCGTTAACGTCTCCACGCTCTGCTAGCGGCTCTACGACTACCATGCCAGTTGAAACTCCTCTCCATTTCTGCTGGGAGCCCTGCTTCAGAGTCTTCACGGATACGACACGTGCGTGCTATCACAGAGATGAGCACTGGAACCCGTCAAACACCAGAGCCATCATCCCGACATCGGCAAGAGCTTGTCTTTACGTTTTTCTGTAGATTTGACGGTTGTCAAGAGGACCTGACACATATAATCAGACAAGAATACCCCCCCCCCCCTCCAAACGTCCATCCCCCCCACCAGCTCCATGGACAAGATATCGATTACGTGAGTTGGATCGTCTGCTGAAATTAACTGAAGCAAATAAATCGTTTGATGCCTTGTGCAGAATGCGAATGGCATCTAATGGGTGAAGCTGCAGGAGAGGTCGTCCTGCCCATAATTTGACTTGATGAAGCATCCTCGCCGGGCCCGCATGAAATATGCTATTGATATTCAGCCAGCTCCGCTTCCAGCCCCACCAAATCCCTAACCGACCCTCACCAGAGCAGGGCTCCGCATTATAGTGATAAATGAAGAGGAAAATGTAAGTAATGTTGAGTTATGAACCTATGATTTCAACAAACTGACCTCAGAGGAGGGTGAATTTGTCCGTTCGGTTATTCTGCATATGTAAGCACACGAAGAGACCTCGCGCCAACAACCGGTGCCCCCTAGCATTTTAGGAGTTTATGATATCATTCGGTTTCACAGTGCCAACAGCGTGATGTCAGCTCAAGTTGACTCGAGTTGAGGTTGATGAAATTACACCGCAAGTGGGTGTCATGAGCTTATTAGGGTTTAAAGCAGATCAGTGTTGAACAAACAGAAAGGGAGGAAGACGGAGACAGTGGGAGCAGAGTGTCGGTTAAAGGAGTTCACGCTCACTCGATCGCAACACTGTCTTATCTAAATGAAATTGGAAAGCAGGACAGCGAAACATTCCTTTTGGCAATTTGCATACAAAAATCAACAAGGCTCATTATTTAAGGAACCGCAATTCCTTATGTGCCGAAATCTCATTAGAGCCCTGCTCTGAGCAACGGTGTTTATCACACCTAATCGAGCTATTTATCATTATTGTGCTGGGCCTCATGTATGTTTGCTAAAATTAGTACACATCTCAGCCAGCGCAAAGTGCAGCTTTACCAGATGGATAATTGATTTTACAGTGAATCGAAACTGTTGAGCCATAAAATGGGCACATTAGCATGCATATTAATAACGCAAATAAGAGGGCGAGGCTGTCGCCACCAGGCCAGATTAAGTGACAGTCTTTATTTACAGCGTTGCTGGGAAACGGAAGGTGTCTGCTCTGGTGACAGTGTAGCTTAATGAGTCTTCTCCTCAGGCTCAGGTACCTCTCTTTCTCCCCCTTGCATTTAGCGTCGTCTGGCTCAGTCTTGTCTCCCGCATTGGGGCCATGACTACAACATGCAGTCTTCCCACTTGTTGTAGGACGTCAAAGCTATTGGAGCTGGTCTCATAGTGTGGTCCTTTGTTGAGCCCACATTGAGGCTTAGCTCGGTCATTAAACTCAGAGGA
>JADLZN010002200.1:0-64027 GCA_018155175.1 Sinocyclocheilus anophthalmus | reverse complement strand
GTTTATCTGGTACTGCTTTAATTGCACCTTATGTGTTTCTGATACACGTGTGTTTGTTTTTCATCTCTACTGAAAATAAAATAAAAAACAAAAACAATGGTCTAAGCCAGTCTGGTTAGCAGGTTTAAGCTGGACTATCTGGTCTAAGCAAGATCAGATAAAAAGTTTAAAAACATACAGTATTAAAAAAAAACATATGTACCATATAAACTAAGCTATATATAAATTTGTCCACCCACTAAACCAGGTCTGCCTAAAAGTATTTAGTGTATATTTACTTTTAGGCAGACCTCATTTAATGGGTGGATGAATTTGTTTATCACACTGGTCTTCCAACGTGACCAACTGTTAAAGGGTCATTGAGCCATTTTCACAAGATGATTATGATTCTCAGGGTCAAATGAACATCTGTACATAGTTTTTTAAAATTTCTCAATGGTAGTGTAATAAACACAGTTTTTACCCTGTCAAAAACTGTTTTTTCAGAGCAAGCCGTTTTGTAGCATTTTCCTTTAAATGTTAATGAGCTCTGCTGACCCCGCCCCTCTCGAGCTGCTCTCTGAGGGACTGTTTACTTTAGCCGCATTCATCAGTGAAACTTGCTAATTAGCACATTATTAGGAAAGCGATTTGCAAAGACTCATTACAAAACATTATACTCACTTCTTCTGTAAGTGAAGCTGGATCACGAATGATTCGCACGAACATAGACGCATTTAGGTAGATCGGGGAGCATTCCCTTCAAAAACAAACGTAATCCACTGCATCTTCAGCAGCTCAGATGTCGGGAGTAAATGACGACTGCAATGTGGCGGACTGATGACACTTTAATCAGGGCGGGTCTTAGGTAAGGAGCCAGTCCAGTCTGTGCCGAAACGCTACTGTCAATCAAACAGTAGCGGGGCCTGTTTTTGTGATGTCACACAGACAGGCATCTGAGATCGGCTCGATTTGAGAAAGGGGTAAAGATTTAACGAGAAAAAAAAAACCAGTGGGTGGATTTTTATCATTATAGGGTGGTTGTGTACACACACTGCCAACACACATTTCAGTTCAAACAACTTGTAAAAGTGCATGTAGCACTCAATGACCCCTTTAAAATCCCAAGACCCCTTTAAAAATCAGCAGACCAGTTTAGACTGGTCCGTGCTGTTTTATTGTCTTTTTTCAGCAAGCACCACACTAGTCCAAGTAGATGTATCTGCTGTGTGATGCTTTTCATTAATGTAAAAATTATGCATGGAATAATAAAAAATATATATAGGAACTTCATTTGAATATTTTCTTCATAAACATGAGACAACAGCTCTTGACAATTTCAAAATGGTGTTGTGTTCATGCAGTTGATCTTCAGCTGTACGTATGTAGCTGTGTATGTAGCCTCCCTCATCTGCAATCAGAGTATCTTCAAGAGGGGTTGCAACCTTATTTATGTGCTTAAATTGTTCATGTTTGTCAGTTGCTCAGAGGCCCTCACTGGCGATGAAATTCTTATGTTGAAATGGCTGTTAAGCGTAAAGGTGGCTATTTGTCACATCGAGAACACTTAGCCATCTTCCCCTTTGATGCCAGCACACAAATAAACCTCAAACAATCCGTACAGCCATCCCAAACTAACCATCGAGGGCAGGCGGAATATTCCAGTGGCAACTTAGATAAATAAACGGAGACGAACGAGAGTAATAGATAATGAGGAAGTGTAAATTGGCAGGCGCTTGAGGAAGCGCTACTGTGACTAAGCCCGGGTAGGGGGATTAAAACATCATTGTGGGCTCACTCTCTTCAGCGAGAAGTCTTAGCCCAGCGCCATGTTAGCAACAGTTCTGAGCCTAACAACATAGCAAATCACCTCTGAAATATATGTGTAGGCCTATATCTAAATGCTGAACTCCCACCTGATGCTAAAAATAACCGGCCGAATAAACACATGCAGGTCCGCCCATGCCGGAAGCCTCATAACGCTAGCTGAAAAGCAATCGAGTGTATCGAATGCATATTTTTAGTGATATTGACCCTGGATATAGAGCTGAAGGTCTTGCTGGCATATGACTCACTAGCAAAATAGACTGCAAACCGCTCGACTTAAACTGCAGTTCTAAGTGCAAAAAGGGGCATTTTTTCTCCGCTCATTTAATCCCCTGGCTTTTCTTGTACAATGATCTGCCCAGTGCCACTCCAAAAGGGTCCCCTCGCTCTTCCATTTCACATGTTGTCAATGACCTTGCTGTTGAACATATAGGGTGAAAAAGCTTTTTTTCCAGACTGCTCGTAGCACCTGGGATTTACTATAAGCTTGGCTGCAGCGAAGGTTAAAAATTGACTGTTGAAAAGAGAGAAGGTAATTTTTTTTCAAGGCACTTCTTGTAATCTGCACAGGTGACTGGATTTGTAACAGGTCACAGGGGATGGCATGCGTGTGTTTTCTCTGAACTGTGCATGTATGCAAGTTACTGTGTGGACTTTTAATGAAAACAAGAACTACATATTGCTTATCAATGGCACTCGGGTGGAAGTAAATCCGTGTAATGCTACAGTATGTGCGTATGATCGATATACAGTGTTTTTACCTTTCTAGTTCTCCTCAGGGAACAGCTTTGATCACGGATGGATTTAGTGTTTTCTTTGCCCCAAAGACATACAGGCATAAACAACCAATGGTGCTATGGCAGAGTTTTTGAGCAAGTGTTGCTGCTATTTTCGTTTTCATACTAACATGTCCTCTGGTAGATAAGATAAGAAACAGCTGACAGGATCAGGCCACCTTCACTGTTATCTCCCCCTTCGCCAGGACACACACGCACACACATTGTTCTTCTCATTTTTATGTGACCGAGAAGGGTGTTTCAGAGGCTATAAATCCATGAGAAACACATCTAATGCTCAGTGTCTCTCCAGCAAGCCTGTGGATCCATCGGGTTTTCCCCAAGCTGTGAGAGAAGATCTTCTCATTTTGGTGTAAGTCTGTAGATTAAGGCTGCATTGATCCAGAGGAGCGCAAGTAGAGGTGGTCTTATAAAAGATAATTTTATAGTGCGACCCTGTTGTTGTTTTGTTTATTCCCTCTGTTTGATCTTGATGGGTGCCAACCACTTTTGGTTTTCCAAGCGGTGAATCATCTCTCCTCATCTTCGTTCTGCCACGATTTCTGGCATTTGATGTGGCTGGTGCTGATGAGAGCTGAAGGTTGTTCCGACATTAAGGTCGCCACCCCTCTCAGCCCAGTCGGAATGAACAGTGTGTTAGAACACCATCCTTTAGCTCTCATTCCTCCATTTATCTCTCCATTCTCCTCAGGAGGAAGAACAGGGAGAGCTGAAATTGATGCTTCACTTTTGATTAGGGCCCAATCAGTTATGCAAACACTGAGGCTGTCGGGCACGGAGCCCCTCTCCATTCTCTATGGCGCAGCCCTCTGCCGGTCCCATCATACAGTTAACACAACCGGGCTCGCAGGATATTGGAGTGCAAACAAACAAATAAAGATGGCTCTTTGGCTGACCAGAGATGCTCTTTGTGTGGGAGGCAAGGGAGATAGAGAAGAAGAGGAAATTGGGAGATGACAGAAACAAGGCGTGAGTGGCACTTGCTGAGGGAAGGTACGATATGAGCCCTGCTCCGTTGAGCTTGGCAGCACCTACAGACTTAAGGAAAGTGGCACAATTTCTTCTCTTTGACCCATTGTGAGGAGAGGATCATAAAAGGAGGAGAAAAAGTGAGAGAGAGAGCAGATGATGAATAGGCAACAGTGAAGTTTCCTACAGCTGCACTACCCCATTCAGCTCTTCACCCAAATTAGCTCTAATTGAAAAGGCTGCTTATTAACTCAGTAGGTATGAAGCAAACACATTCACCATGTTACATGCTCAAAACAGGGACCGCTGAGCCGGACACACACACGGTTCTTAAAAACGTATCCCGCCGCTTCATTTAGGGGTAATTCTTGACTGACGTGGGCAGATGTTATGTGTGTTTACGGAGTGCATGGTGGCAGAGGTCATTTTGGAGGTCGTCTCGTAGCGATCGATTAGACAGCCTGTCGCATGCGCCCTGCCTGAGGTAATCACGCTGATGACTCATCTGCTGTTCCCCACAGTCAGGCTGAATCCCTGTCATATCCCGCTCTGCACTGCAGAGGCGGTTTAACCAGTACAGGTTTGATTATAGCTTGTATCAGATCCACAACTCAGACACTGCTCTGAATGGAGCAGCTTCTTTTGCCTTTAGGGAGGCACTGCAAAATGTCACATGACAGCGCAATCACAGCGTATTTGATGTTTAATATACAGTTAAGTGAAGAGGGAACCAGTCAGATTTCACTGTAGACAGGCAATTTCACTACTCATTGTCCTTTAGCTCATTGTTTGATGTGGTTAATTAAGAGATTATAAAGCAAAAGATGATCAGGATACAGATTTACAGATGTAGTGTTTTTGTTTTTAATCTGTCAAACGAAAAGCTATATTTTGTCATTTGCTTAGTTTCTATTTCTTGCTTTACACAGTGGATTTTATTTTATTTAGTTTTGTTTTGCTTATTTTATTACATGGTATTGTGTGTATTTATTTTGGATATTTTATGTTGTTTATTTTTTTATTTATTGGTTTATTTTTATATGATAGTTTATGTGGTGTATATGGGTTGTTATCATCTTATTTTTCTTTTTTATGTTTTAATGGTACTTTTTTAAATAAATGGGTTATTTATTTTATTTTATTTTTTTATTAAATTATTAGTCATGCAAACTTTCACTTTGAGTATGCACAAATTATTTGCCGGAAACTTGTTGCATCCTATCTGGTTAAGGGTATGGTCACGTCAGTCAGACTTTGCTTTCTAGATCAATTTTTTTAACTTTACACTTTAAAAGTTTTAAGATTAAAGATTGAAAATATCTCAAGAATGAAAGAATAATTCAAAATCTAATTGTCAGCAATGATGCAGTTCTTGGCTTGCCTGCTTCAGCTAATAGCCACTCTCTGACATGTCAGCTGGGGCCACTTTCTGTCTCCCATTCCTCTGGCCAGATCATTTTTGCACTTTAGCACTGCTCTTATGCGGCCTACTGAGCATTAGTGAATTCTGAAATCTGCAGCATAGCCTTGAAAGTGCATATGGTTAGATGCACATTACTATACAATTAGATTAGCATCAGCCCCTTGCCATTTCTGCCTGTCGTACAACCACAGATCAGCCCCCTCTTTCATACTTATCAATGAAACGTCCAATCCCCACAGATGAGCTTCTTTAAGAATCTGGCCTGATGAGAGGGTGACTTTGCCTGCCCCTGCTGGATTAATCCCTGTGCCCCTCTACCAGAGAAATAGTATTTGTCTGGCCAATAATTGCCCTCATCAAGGAGGAAGCAGACTGCAAAGTAGGGCGTCAGGCAGCCTGTAGAGGAGACCTGTCCCTGGGCTGCACTCTCATTATATGTGCCCATGCTGATGGCAGTGATTGGACCTGAATCCAGGGGGCCGGGAAGCCGCGGGGGAGGTAGGCTGGTTTGCTGTAGCCATATGAGGTCTCGCTGATGTCTCGGCAGGTTCTGACATTAGCAGGCCAACCAGATCCGGATCTTTCAAATCCCAGATGTCGTGATCTTCAGCAGAGTGACAAAGTTCACTGCTCGTGCGTCGATCACCATTTTGATCTTCCTTTCTTGTCTGGTGTTGAACTTTAGATCCTGAATTAAGATCCTGTTTGCAGAGCACATGGCATTATACATTTCTGTATTTAACTAATGGGCTAGTTTCCTCACTGGACATACGTCAATACGACGTTCAGAGTGGTGACTTTGCCCTGTGCATTCCCTGTTGTATTCTTAGGCGGTAACTTGGGTTTTCTTAGCTAAAGCCTTACCAGTAATATTTATGCAGCAGTGTCAGGCTGTTCTTTTACTCTATTTGTTCTGTGCACCAGAATTTAAATGTATTTTTCTTTGCTGCTCATTACCTCTTTGAAAAATGTCTCTCTTTTGAGTGGTTGCAGGTTTTATTGCCTTGTGTAAAGTGGCGTCCTCTCTGAACTGCCTCCCCTGGCGCAGCTTCTTCCCCTGGGTACAGTTTCATTCGTCTTCCTCCAACCCCTCCATCCCCCATTTTCCTGCTCAGAGTGCTGTGCTTTGTGTAGATTAAGCATTATATGTAAACCAGGTAAGATGACTTGTATGCAAAAATTTTAATAACTAGCCTAGCTTGTAAGGTATATATAAACTTAGCTTTTGTTATACAATATGTCCTTTGCTGATTTCACATGATTTGACATCTTTTGTGATGTATATTACCCAGTAGGGCTGGGCGATATGACGAATTTATCGTATATCGACGATGTCGATATCAACAGTCAGGTAACAGACGATTATCGACATTATCAGGAAAAAAATGACAAATGATAAACCTAGTAAGTTGCAAAAAATATTTTACATAGCCCCATAGTCACCATACAGGTTTTTTTTGCATCCAAGAATGAAATAATTTAGTAGGAGGATTTGGGAATCGAAAAGCTATTCCAATTTAGGAAATCAGATCAGATGCCTAAGGTCAGAAATCAAATTACTTGTTATAAAATTACATTTCGATTCTGCGTCTCGATTTCTGTATGCGCATTTATTGTGATTTCAAAAGATTCAACTGCAAAAAGACGAAATAGAACTCACTTCTGCACTCGCACGCTGTTTTCTCTGCTGCACACACACACACAAAGCGCACGCACAAAAGCCGCCTCTTATATACGCGAACACTGGACTGAGCTCTCTTTCTCGCATTCTTACACATTCAAATGGACAAATACACACAGAATTATATCAAAATATCCCATAAATACAATCAGTTATGTCTTAAGTGAACGTAAAAATTTGAGAAAGAAAACAATGGTGTATTGGATCCGAGCATTGACAGCAGCCGCTGCCGCCAGTCAATAATGTTAATCAAAGAACAAAAGAAAGAAAATCCCTCACTGATCTTGACTGAATCACTTTTGTAACCTCAGTTTATATTTTATTTGCCTGTTGTTTGGCGCTGACTACTGTAATGGCAATGTGCATCTGTGTATGTGATTATTTTGGAGATGTGTTCCAATATAATTTATCCTTATTTAGGGTATAGGCCTATTCTATTTTGAGCTGCAGTTTAATAAACGTTAAACAGAAAAAAGACTAAAAGTAGCGCTGCATGTGTTTCTGAATATTTATTTAAACAGACTGTACAATGATGAAAAACCACAAACATGAAAGGTATAATTAAAATACGCAAATTCCTTCAGCGCACATTTCAGTGCAATATTTTTTACAGATTTTGTGTATACAATATAATTGTTTAATTAAGCTGAGATATAGCACTATAAATTCTTAATTCATTTGCAACAAAACTATAAAGTTTTGTTGCAAACGGATGAAGACATTAAGTGGCGGTCACACTGCACTTTTCGTTCCATTGACTTCCATTCTTACGCATGCGAATGCATCAGACCGGAAATGCAAGCTCATGCGAAAAATTTCACATTTCACTGCGTTCCAAAGTTCAAGATTGGTGAACTCTGACCTGCGAATTCGCATCACGTGAAGACGTGTGACCAGTGGAAGATCGATACGTCACTGCGTGACCTCTCTGTACAGAAATTCAAAAATGAAGGAAGCGCTAATTTTAGCCGTAGTGCAGCGTCCTATTTTATATAATACATCTTTAAAAGATTATAAAAATCAAATAAAAAAAGAAGCTGTATGGTTCGCGGTGTCAATGGAAACAGGAACAGATGGTACATTTGAATGCGGACACATTTTTATAATTTTTTATTGCTTAGTGTATGTGTATATATATAGAGAGAGAGAGAGAGAGAGAGTACAGTATAATTACTATACACAAGTGTATTATTAAATTACTTAATGTTGTTTGTTATTTCATATTTATATTTTTAAAATTAATTTTGCACACCACAGGAACTTATAAAATGACCTATTTAAAGGGAAAAACATACAGCACTTAAAGCACAGCACTTAAAAATGTATTATGTACAGTCAAACCAAAATTTATTCAGACACCTTGAACATTTCATTCATTAATACAGTTTATTCACTATAGTTAAAAAAATGGTAATAAAATATGACAGAGCAGAAAGTACTCCTTGTGGCGATCCTCATCCAGCCGAAGCTCCTGAATTAAAGAACGGAACTGTCCCCGCTCATTCCCAGTCCATAGAATAGGGTGAACCCACAGCCTTCTCCTTTCCAGACGCTTTCGACGCCGTCGCAAAAGACACAGTACAAGCACATCGGAATCCATGTTGATAACTGAGGGGAAACCTTGGCGCGTGATGTCATATCCTTCTCCCGCCCATATTCGCAGCGGCGTCCTAAAAAATTTTGCACATTCAAAGTCTAGTGTGACCGCCCCTTTGACTTCTCAGCTCGGCCATCAACAGAATGCGTTTGGAGTTTCGGCAGCCCCAAAACACTGAATGTTATATTATGGCGTTGTATTTTGATGTTAAAAAATAAAAATTATAAAAAAAAAATCAAAAAAAAAATTACACTATAAAATAAAATACATACCCTGCTGCTAAAGAAATAAAGCAGGTATTTTGATTAGTTAAAAACGAGCCAAAGAGACTGGAATAGTAGGCTACAGAAAGGAAAAAAACGTTTTTGCTTTTAACTGAAAAATGAGTGTTTACTATTGTCATTTTGCATTATTGACGCACTATTTTCCTAATTAATGCTGTTCAGTTGCTTTGACACAATCTGTATTGTTAAAAGCGATATATAAATAAAGGTGACTGGACTTGACTTGACTTGAATGAATCCCGGCATGATTTTAGTCATGCATGAAAAATATCAAATACGGTATAGCTTGACTACAAGTTTAAAAACAACACTGCAATTTTTATAATTAAGGAAATTAAACTTACCATCATGAAATGTGTTTACACAGGCGATAATGCCAAAAAGAAAGGGAAACATGGGAAAATATGAATATTTTATTCAAGACATTATTATATGACATTAACATGCATTTATCATTCTTACAATCACCACCAGAATGTCCAACTTCACCATGATGAACTTAAAATTGGGTTCTATTATTTTTCCTCAACAGTTCTCACAAAACAAAATTAATTTCAAACACAAATTTGATAAGAAAAGAGTGGAAATTATTAGCAACACCAAAACAACAGCAAATCTAATGTTTTCTGTTAGTTTAAGCACAAAATAAGAAAATTAAAACCAAACTTTGTGGCAATAATTAATACCAAACTGAAGATGGTGTGTGCTTATGGTGCATGTCGGCAATGTTTTCTCGGCGGAGGCGGGGCATGGTGGAGGTGGGGCTTAGGTAGACGATATTATCGGATATCGCGATATTTTTAAAGGCGATTATCGATAAGATATTTTTGACATATCGCCCAGCCCTAGTACCCAGCCGTACTGCTGTTTTGTGTGCTATTGAAAGCCTCCTGGCCATTTATACAGGCAGAGATGCTGGATGTATATAGGAAATCTGGTCATGTCTTCTGCTTTGAGAAATTGCTCTATAAGATGCACTATTAGTCAGACACAGCTTCACACCTTGTATGTGATGCTCCCTGTGGCCGTTCATATATTCCAGTGTTTTTCCCCTTAATGTGCTTCTCAGATCAATGAAAACATTGCTTGTGTATTTAACCTCTGATCATGAGTGAACCATAGTACATTCTCACACTTTTCAGAGTGGATCGAAAAATAATCATTAAAACACATGTTTGGTTATAAACCTCTATATAAGATGCTTTTTTATTGCCATGTTATTATTTCATGCCATATTATATTATGTTTTTTTTGGGTGTTCAAGGTAGCTACTAGGGTCTTCTGGATGTTTCTAAGCAGTTGCAGGATTGTTCTGTGTGGTTTCAAGCAATTGCTAAGATGTTTTAGATGGTTGTTAGAGTGCTCTGGGTGGTTGATAGGGTGTTTTGGTTGTTGCTAGGGTGTTCTGATCGGTTGTCATGCTGCTTCTAGAGTGTTCTGGGTGGTTCCTATGCATTGCAAAGCTTGTTCTATGTGGTTGCTAGGTGGTTGCTATGATGTTTAAGGTAATGAGCCCAAGTCTAGTATATTTTAGTCACTAGATGTAGCTCTGTCCCTTCATTGTTAGCCTATGGGATTTTTTAACTTTTTTTTATACATCACCCTGTGGAAAAAAAATAAATGTTTTATACAAATGTGGGCATGACATAAGGTATCGTTCATGTCCCTAAACAGTGTTCAAATCAGTTTTTTTTTTTAGCGCTCATGCTCCTGGATGTCAGCAGTGTAATTGTTCTGTAACCACATTGAATGTGGTAAACAGTGGCCTCAGCCACGCTCACCTCATCGAAATAATCACAGCTAAATTCACACCTCTCCACCACAAGCGGCTAAACCCCTGCAGCCAGCATTGACCCACGATTCTCACACCTGTAATTCCCAAAGCCACAGACTCCAGAGCAGTGCCACGTCTCGTGTCTCCTTCACCGTCAGCACCCTCATTAGCCGTAGATAAGAGCAGGAGGGCGTAATACGGAGGAGTTCTCTGCCACTTGGGCTTGTGCATTTGGAAGCCTCATTGCCCAAGCTTCCAGCAGTCTTTGATAGCTCTTCAGAACAGCCCTTTTGAAAGTAATACAAGTCAAGGGCTTCTACTAGAGAAGCATGACTCACCTCTCGTTTGCCGGATGAAAAGATGGTCTGCGAGATTGCTCTTTTCTTTTATCCACCTTTTTTCCCTAAGATGCTCATTTTAGCACTCACGTTTCTAATTCATTTCTCTCTTGAATGTCTTTTATAATGGCAACATCAACTAATAGTGCTTTTTGAGTGTGTTTGAAAAGCACACAAAAGGTTCCTGTTCTTTGATCCATTTTCATCAGGGGTTTAAATGATGTTCTGATACATTCAATATCAAATTCATCAGATGTATTTCCATTTCTGTTTTAATGTTAGCAG
The DNA here is from genome assembly GCA_018155175.1 of Sinocyclocheilus anophthalmus. Lineage (NCBI taxonomy): Eukaryota > Metazoa > Chordata > Actinopteri > Cypriniformes > Cyprinidae > Sinocyclocheilus > Sinocyclocheilus anophthalmus. Next base: position 53,073 of record JADLZN010002200.1, on the reverse strand, counting down.
CCCAACTAATCTCATTTAATGGCCATTATGACTTAAAATCATGATCGACCGTGTCTGATTATTTAATGTCTGTGACTCACAGATTCAGAAAAGAAAACAAACGGTGCACGGTCCAAACTGGAGCATCTCCAGAGGACTGCTGGCAAGAACAAACAGGCATTAGCGATCATAAAATAACAATTGCGCATTCATAAAATGTAAGAAGACTTCAGGAGGCAGAGAAAAAGGAGAAGTGAGGGGACAGCAGGAGGAAATAGCGTGGGAGAGAGAGAGGGGACGAGTGAGGACAGCATCTCCTCCAGGGCTCCAGGGTGGAACAGATGTGTCCTTGTCCCTCCTCCAGGCCAGTCCTGCCCAGCCGAGCACAGCCACTGACAGAGCAAACAGGCTGGAAAAATGGGTAAAATTGGAAAGCTAAATATTGGCGTTATGTCCTCGGTAATAGAGAGGCCATGAAATTGATTTGATTCTGCCAAGCTGTTCCTGGGGGATAACACTCACCCCTCCACCCCAAGCTCCCCCTCCCTCGCCCCGCCGACCCTCTTCAGGAACAAAGCACCGGAGAGATGTGTGAATTAACCTTCTTAATTTGTAGTTTCTGAGTAGGTAATTTGTTTCCAGAACTTTCTAGATCTCTAGTACACAAGCATCCGCATATAATATTGACATCAGCTGAATGAATGTGGGGTGGAGAGGTACCCACTCAGAAGAAAAGTAGAGTTCAGCAGCACCACAATTAATGGCGGTATTGACTGGACGCAGCAGGGTGCATGTTTACCATTGTCTGAGAGATGTTTTACACGTGTCAAGAGCCAGTTTTGTTCTGAAGAGGCTGATAAGTGGGACTAAAACTAATATTTACAGGAAGTGAAATGCGGCCTCTCCGATGAGACCAGAAGTCTCTCAGTTTGATGTTGCTGAATTAACTTTCATGCTTAAAAGGATAGTTCTCCTAAAAATAAAAATTCTGTCATGTTTTACTCACCCTCGTGTCATTCCAAAACTGAGGACACACGTTATCTGGGATCATAAGAAAGAAAACTATTGGAATGTCAGTGGGGTCTAAACAACTTCAGGGAGAATAACTTATTTTGGGGCGAACTATCCTTTTAAGGAAGTAATACATTAATCATTATTACTTACAGTATTGATCAGAAATAGTTTATTTTATTTAAATAATAATACTGATGGTTTTGCTCTGCACTTGTTTGAGTTGTGATTTTGTATGCTTGTTAGAGGATTGTGGTAGCTTAGCGATATGCTAACATAAGAGTCTCTCATGCACAGAGCTGTTTGTGTGCTGCATGGAGTTGCTGAAATTAAATCTGTCATTTTATTTTTATTTATTTATTTTATTATTAGTGCATTGGCATATAACGTAATATTTTATATCGAAAGCAGTTGTTTGGCTCTGTAACAGGTTGCTAACTCTGACTTGTGGGAAATATAAATTGAGTGGGGATTTATAGTGTGAAAAGTAAAAATGTACGTAGTTTGTATTTACACTACATTATATTATATATAGTATATATATATATATATCGAAATATATATATATATAGTAACACACGAAAGAAATTAATGCTTTTCTTTACCAAGGATTACTTACTTTTTTAGATATATGCTGTTCTTTTGAACTTTCTATTTATCAAAGAATCCTAAAAATAGTTCAATTGTAAAAATATTTTCAAATATTTCAGTTTTTCCCCTAAATAAGCGATTATTTTAAAACATAAAAAATCCATTGCAAACACACAGACTTTTGAACTGTAGTGATTATCATAAAGTCATTTAATTACAAGATGTGCGTTAAATGTACCATGTTACTCTCAGCACACTTTATAAGTGGTGTGAAGCTCCACATATTTCACACATAGAACTCTGTCTTAATCTATTTGCATTGTGAGTGTCAGGTTGTCTCATACATGCAGCATATCCAGGGTTTCTTCATGTTCTTTCAGAAATGCTGTGAAAACACATTGTCAAAGGCGACGGTGACGCTCTTAACTGGGAGCTACTGTTTCATTTCAAATAAGAATCGTTATTCGACAGGCGCTAGAAAATGCATTGTTTGCTGAAATGTTTAACACTAGCTGCATGCTATATAGGCTATACTTTCATTTATCTGGATGTTAAGCGCTCATTCCCATTGTTCAGTTCTACAGCTAATCTTGTCCTAAAGACTCCTTTTTGATTAGGCATTAGCAGCACATGAAAGGTTATTAAGGCCACTAATATGAGGGTTTGGAGGGCGTCTGTGCTGAAGAATAGGAGGGAACCCATAAGAGACAGGGCTAATTACCATCCATCCTTCTATGTGAACCCAACCATCTGCCAGTGTCACCCACTTATTGTCTATTGGCTTTCAATCATGAACGGACCGCTGCAGCCAAAGATGTGTGTTTTAATTAGAGAGCTGCTCTATAATTATATTTATATTATAATAATGACTTTGACGAAGCGTTTGAGTGGATGTCCTTCATTGTTCACTAAAATGATAATATTTAATTATGATGTTTGAACACTGCAGATTTGAGCAAGCTGAGTGGTTCTCTGTCTCTTTGACTTGCACACGTGAGCACGCCACCACACACACACTCATGCTCTCGCGTTCTAGCTCTGTTTTTCAAACACACACAAATACATGTTCTTACCGTGTACAGTAGTGCCGTAGTGCTCATTTGCTGTTCTAAAATCTAGTGAGCTGCCTACTTGGGCATCATAAGCCTTAAAGGAATAGTTCACCAAAAAGAGAAAATGATGTCATCATTCCATGAATGAGTGGCTTTCGTCAGCGGAACACAAAAGAAGATTGTTTTAAAGGGGTCCTATTATGCTCTTTTACAAAGTATTGATTTTGTTTTGGGGGTGTACTAGAACAGGCTCTCATACTAGGTTGTTCGAAAAACACATTTTTATTTTTCACATATTTTACATTATTACAACACCTCTCTCCCCAGCCTGCGTGACGGCTCAAAATACAATTCCTGTATCAATGAAGGGCACGCCTTCTGAAATAGAATGTGCGGGGACTTGGTTAGCTGGGCGTGTGGTTGTGTGGAGCTGGGCCAGGTGTGTTGTGATTGGCAGCATCGAGGCCGGTCGGAAATGTATGCTCTTTAACCATAGCCGCCTGCGAATTCAGTGTAAAATTTTGCATCAATATCAATATTTTGAGCCACAGATTTAACCACGGATGATTGTACAACTTAATCGTCTGCCTTGGACGCTAGCACTGTCTGACTCGTTGCTTTCTTTAGTGCAGCTCAACCAGGTCTCGTCCAATTCGTCGGTATTTGTGATATCACAAATTCTGGAAAATATTAGTTGTAGTCCAAACGAGTCGTTCGTTGTAGTTTGAAAAGTGATTTATGTTAAATAAAATATCTCCTTTGAAGTGGCCTTTTGCGCTTTGTAACTTTTGCAGATCTTTTATGCTCAAACAGCAACATTACAGGACTAACTAAAGTTGAAAAAGTGAAAAAAAAACATAATAGGACCCCTTTAAAAATGACAATTTCTTTGTGTGGTTGTCCATACAGTGAAGCAGTGGGCTTAGAGTTTTTTTGGACACAGCTCTTTTATGTTTATTGGGCAAAATATGAAACTTTATTCAAATAACGTTTCATGTTCTGCAGAAGTACAGATTCAAACTGTATGAGGGTGAATAAGGACTAGATTTTATTTTCTATCTTTTTAAAATGCTGCCTGCTAAGATACCTTGTTTCCCCCAAATTCTAAGAAATGCCTTATTTCAATCAATATTCTTTCATCTTTATTGTAACCCTGTATTTGTGTCTTGCATCAATGATTCAGTGTGTTCGCCATTAGCTTAGCAACTTGCTAACATCAAACTCTATTGGAATCAATGGTGAATTGCTACTGGTGATGCTGATTGAGTTTCTTCCTATGTACAGCATTCCAAATCAGTCACTTATGAGTTTCCTTGATGATTAGAATGCAGCCTCAGAAGGCAACTTGCTATTTAGGCAGTGAGGCAGCTCACTATGCTTTGGAACAGAGCTATTGTTTTTAGTGGAAGGTAGTCGTGCATAAAACCATTAAGCCAAAGTCTTGTAAACATGAATCTTGGACTCTGCAGTCAGTGTATTCACCTACAGTCAGTTTACTTTATTTCGCACACATGCATTGTGCCCCCTTCCTCGCTGCTGTTCCATACCTGTTCCCTTCCCCTGTGTAACGCACGCTTAAAGTGAATTAAAGGGCACTTGGTAGCGAGCAATTAATCCCTGATGCCTAATCTCGTAATAACACCATAAAGAGCCGCTAAACCGGGAAGGAGATGAAGACACTTTCATCCAGCCCTGCCGGTGTGGCTGTAGCATCAGTTCACACTGCCTGGAGACCAAATTATCCTCTTGATTGATTGAGTTTCAAGACATAAACCGGAGGACGATTCGCCTGCTCGGCTTTACGACTCTCCGTCTCTGTCTCGCTTCCTCGTTCTCCCGCCCAAACATGAGCGGCAGCGCAGAGATAAGTGACTTAAGTGGACTACAAAGTGTCGGGAGCGTGGAGCCATTTCCATATCGCCATTGTGCTGCCGATGCCGGTCATGGTTGGAGTTAACCCTATAGTGTTGCACTGGATCATCTTTCTGGCTCTTGCTGGATTTCTCTCTGCCTTTATGGAATTCAAGCTGCGGTTTCTGACTCGCCCCCTGGTCTCGTGTCTCTTTTCAGCTCTTGTTATAGCGTGAATTTGTGATTTGTGAGGTGTTATGGAAACTGGTGCTGCATAAGTAGAAAATTCTCATTTGCTTGATGAATGAGTGTTTGGTGTGTGTTGAAATGCTCAAGACAAAATAAAATTAAAATGACAAATTTGAATGAAAATACACAGACAAATGGATAGTGTAGACTATAAGGCAATAAAAAGTCACATACATTTTTTTTTTTCCTTGAAATAATTTTATTTTTCATCAAACGTTTGGGGTTGGTAATATTTTTTTAATGTTTGTGAAAGAAGTCTTTTATTTTTCACCAAGGCTACATTTATTTGATAAAAAAAAAAAAAAAGGGATATGTAAAAGATTGTTAAAATTAAAAAAGTTTCTTTTGAATAGTCGTAAAAAGTAAATTTATTCTATTATGCAAAACTGAAAATTTAAGCAGCCAGTACTCCAGTCTTCAATTGTCAAATGATCTTCCGACAAATATTAGAATTATTTAATGCACCTTAAAAAAAAAAAACTATCTAACCCCCCATTTTTGAAAAGTAGTATATAATAAATGTTAAATAAATAATCCTGCGAATTATTTACTTTTTTTATTATAGGGTGTATTATATATGAATGGATTAAAGAATACCTTTGCATAAACAGGCATCGAGTAAAGTGTTACATATGCCACTGATGTCAAAAAATATCAAGAGGACATTGATGTAATCTGTCATATTTAGTATACAATCCCTATCAAATTCATATTAACAAATAAAGAGATTTATTTTTATTATTATTATTTTTAAATCTAAAGGGGTTTTTTTCATATTTTTTTCCTATTTAACAAATGAATGTTGGGCCATTGAATAACTGTGTACTGCAGTGCTATATTTACACCATTAAAGCATTCTAGTCCCTTTACATTTCGCATGATAGCTGAAATCTAATTAGTTTATCACAGTTACTTGACCACACAAGCTCAGTAGCATATCTGAAAGTCTGATGCTCAGCCGTAGCCCTCCCGCTGTGTGCTTCAAACAGATAAGCTAAGGAGCAGCATGGTCACCCATGCAGAAATACCCAGAGTGCATTAGGGCCACTGCAGTCTCCTCCGCACTCCGAAGTGGGTGTCCACAGTACACAGTACATTACAGCAGCCAGCAGAACCTGCAATGACACTGCAGCAGCTTTATGAGTCAGTAATGTTGTGAGGTAGCTTGATCCTGCTTTTTTCTAATTTATCCTCTCCTCTCATTTCCCTCTCCTTTTTTACCCTCTCCTCTCCTCCCTTCACTACTTCCATTTTCCACCCTGTTCCTTCTCCTCTTTCCTCTTCTTCTGTCTGCTTGTTTCTATGCCTACTCCTGTTTCCTCTTTTGTACTTCTCCTCTCATACCTTCACTCTTCCACATTTAATTTTTTGCCCTGTTCTCTGTTTTACTTTCCTATATTTTCTCCTTTCCTTTCATCCTTTTGCTAATGCCCATTTTCCACCTTGTTCTCTTATTTATTCTCACCTCTGCCCTGTTCCCTGTGTTTTTCCTCTCCTTTCCACCTTTTTTCCTCTCTTCTCTTATTACTTCTCTACTCCCTTTTTCCACTCTGTTCCCTATTTTTCTCACCTGTCCATTTTTCTATCCCCTTCCATGCCTCTCTTTTCTCTATTTCCTCACTTTCTGCCCTGTTTTCATATTTTCCTTCTTACCTCTCCTCTTATCTCATGTCTATTCTTGATTTTTTTTTACTCCCCTCTCCTCTCATTCCTTTACTTTTTCCTTTTCCACCCTGTTTCCTTCTGTTATTCTTCTCTTTTCTTATTTCATTTTCCACTCTGTTATCCTTTCATTCCCTCTCAACGTGTCTTCTCCTCCTCTCTCCTCTTACCTCAACCACATCCTGATCCCAAACCCCACCCACCCGCACAGGCTTCCAGGCAACAGCGTATGGTCCAGTAGCGGCGGCGGCAGCAGTGGCAGCAGCACGCGGCTCAGGTAGGGGGGCCCGTGGAAGAGGCGGCTACGCAGCATACCCTCAGAGCACAGGGCCAGGTAAACACTCTGGCCTTAGATCAGTGTGACTGCTGCTCTCTCCATGCTGCTCCTATCTCTAGCCGCCTCTGTCCTCTCTCACACACTCACACATATACACACTGTCTGTAGTTTGAAGGAAAGGACAGGACTCAAGGCTCCTTCCTGCTTCCCCTCCTTTCCTGTTGTAGATGTGATTTATGGCACTGGCAGAAGTCGCCCCACTAGCCGATGGTCTGAGACCAGCTTTTCCCCTAGTTTTCCTAATTTAGTTAATGCCAGGTTTATTGTCGGTGGAACTGGTTACAGATCAGGGCACAGGGGCCACCTTCCGCTTGCACAGCCATTTGTACTTTACCGTAGCTGCTGTATTTGTTTCGCTAACCCTCTTCCCCACACAAAGACAAACAAAACACTATTACACACGGACTTACACGAATTAGCCTTTTCATTTCTCTTGGTTTGTCAGTTCTCACATTTAATCGTCGGCGCTCACGGTCGTTAATGCCTTCCTCTGTCATTTGGACAAACTTTGTTCGCTTTTGACTAGAAAACACAGTGTGCGCACAATAAACAGAGTGTGCACATTAAAAGTTCCCAGTCGCTCCCTTGTTCCGCCGTGGTTATTGATCCGGAGGTTGGATAGCTTAATCTATCAATCTGACTTTGTCTGTAAGACACAAGGATACTTAAATAAATAAACAGCAGGGAGGAACAGCCTTCTCGCTGACGTCTGGCCTTTAGCACTATGTGAAATGATGGTCTTGGCTAATTGGCCATCAGAAAGTAATGCCGTAGCGGGTGCACTTATTTACACACATCCATACTGGTACATTGTCTAGGCACATAAAAAGGCAAAAATACACCTTTTCATGCACATGCGTTTACTGCATATTTTGACTCGAGTTCGCTCCATTGACACGTGCTCTCCAGCAGACAGCTATCCACCCCGGTGTAATTGGCAGACAAGCGTAAATGTGGCTCGACGCACGGTTTGAAGAAATGCAGTCGACAGAGCGTGAGCCAATCAGTCATGCCTCTCCACCCAATCAGACGTGTCTGATTCTGATTAGCACCCGGCTAAAGAAACCAACTTAGCCTGAAAAAAAACAGCTCTCTGCATCTCGGTGCTGTTTAATGTGTGTGAATTACACCAGGCTTGTTTGGAGCGGGCTCTGAGTTTAAAACGAGAGCTACATGAGAAATGACTCTCAGGCAATGGTGTCTCCAGACTTTTAAACAGCTCGTGGTCATAGTTGTCAGCTTGTAGAAGTCATACACGAGGCTGGCATTGTGAACTTCAGATCTTGAGCTTGATTTTCATTTGAACATTGAAATACTTTGTGTTTTGGAGAGGAATGTGATTAGGTAAGGTCTTGGCCCACTGGACCAAGTTTATTAGGCCAGTGTAGTTGTTTTAGCACCCTCCCATCCCCCATGGCTAGCATCTTAAACTGATGGTGCAGTTGCACTCTTTTGTGACTGATGGAGTCGCTCCATGGTTGTGTTGTGACAGAAGTGAGAAAGCCATTGAGACAGAGCACTGACATTTAAGGATGACCTTTTCCGAGAACCTCATCATCTATTACCCAACTGATCTCCATTGCACAGCACAGTTTATACACCCCTGCTGTGCATACATTTGCTGCTAGGCGGAGGATGAGATGTGCTTGCGTGCCTACTGTCAGTCAGTTAACTCCTGCGCAAACCTACCGGCAAGGGTACTGTGAAAGTCAGAGGCTCCGCTCTGACAGACGAGCTGTCGCACGCCATTCTGCAGGGTACTATGGTGAAATGGTGAGGCCACAGACGGCTCTTGCAGATCATCTTAATCACTGCACAATCTCCGTCAATCACCCGAGGGCTGTTGCACTTCCTCCACCTGCTTGATGCAATAATTTAAGTATTCAAAACAGAGGTTCTAAACATAGGGGTCACAATTCTGTGTGGGTCACCAAGCTCAAATAGGTAAAAAAAATCGGTTATGATATAATATAATATAATATATATAGGTTCCCCCGTTTATCGGCATAATCCTATTTGGGCGTAAAAACAATTACCTGCCTTAATGGCCATCGGCCGATTGTTGAAAAACAGCCGGTGATCAGGGCCAATTATTTCCTGTCAATCAAAAGGTGGCGGAAAAGTGTGTCAGACTGCAACTTGCATGAAGAAAATGTTTCTTGTGTTGAATTTAGGGCTGTCCAGGTTAAAGCAATAATAAGGGTTCTATTTGACCCTATGAAACGCCCGTATTTCAAGCCAGGGTTTCCAGATCTGCGGTTTTCCCTTCACAAAACATTTTTTGTAATGCGCCTCCAATACAGTTATCACAAAGAGCTTTGTGCTTTGTTACTTCTGAAAAGAAACAAAATCTCAGCTTTTAAATCCTGTATATTTTATAACAAAATTCAAACAATAAATTTCATTTTGACACTCTTGTTTATTAATGTTGCATGTCAGATCGCTGTAGCAGCTTCAGTTCAAGCGCCAGTGTGGAGCACGCGTCTTTTCCACTTTAATACAAGTTATAGCTCGAAATAAACAAATAAACATGTCAGAACATATGTTGAAAGATACAGTATAACTTACCGAAACATATCATGTCTTATATAATCGCTCAATCAGCATTTTTACCGGAAGTCGTCAAATAAAACAGCTTGCGAACAATATTGCATTTATCTCAGGAAAATTATCCACTGTTCACTATAAAAAAAACACTAGCAAGAGCTTATTTACTGTTAATTATATATGTATGTTTTAATAAATCTGTCATGAAGACAAGTTTTTATGTAAACTACCTTATGTGCAATTGAGTTGTATACAAATGTTTTTTTTTTTATTTGAGTGTGATTATTATATCTGATTATTATTATATCAGCATTGAATATAATAGGGTTGTTATTTATTTTAACCTCAAATGTACCAAATGAAAGGGTTCCTTGTATAGTTCACATCATTAGATTTTTTTTCCCTTAAGAAAACTAAACTATCGGTATCGGCATTGGTATCGGCAGATATCATTCTGAATAATCGGCTATCGGTATCGGCTAAGAAAATGTCATATTGGTGCATCTCTAATCTAATCTAATATATTTTTTGTAATTTTTTTTCCTTTTATAAGAAGTCTCTTAAAAATACTGTAAAACTCTCATATTGTGAAATATTTATTACAAGTTAAGAACTCTTTTCTAATTCTTGGGAAATGCTTTTAAAATTTAAGTTAATTCCTGTGATGCACAGCTGATCATTACCTCTGTCTTAACTCGTCTCATGATTCTTCAAAAATCATTCTAAAATGTTGATTTGCTTGCTTGTGAAGAACATTTTCTTATTATTATCACTGTTAATAATAAACATTTCTTATTATTATCACATACTTTAGCTAGGCCAAATGGTGTGTGTAATTTGAATGTCTTCGTTGGTTACCGACTGGGCCTCTCTGTGTCAGTTTGGTCCATGAAACAGATCTTCACTTGGTAGCAATTGATCATTATGCTTCGGTTAACAGACTGATCAGCAAATTTTTTTTAACAAGTGTCCGGAGTGGTTTAGTAATGTTTCAACTGATTCTGATTGTTAAATGTACATAAATGCACTTCAAGATATTACAGCATGTTTGCTAAAGCCAGTACATACTGCAGAAGCTCATGAAATGGCATGTATCTGCACCCCAGATTTAATCTAGAACTTGAAAGTGGCATGCTAACTTTTAATTTGTATATCAACGATCATAAAAACACCCACAAACCAACCCTGTTGATGTGTTGGTGTATAGGACGCTGGGACGATGGTCATGTTTCTGTTGTTTCTCTCTTGTTTGGTTTGGTCCTGCTGAAAGCCAGTGTGTGTAAGTCAGAGACAGCACCAGTTGACTTCCTCTCTCCACACTGTCCTCTGGTCACACTCCAGCGGAAGGTTTGTCCCTGCTCCTGTACTTCCCCCTTCCCTTCTTCTTTCTCTCTCAATCGTATCCTGTGTCCTCTTATTTATGTATTCTCTATCTTGGGTTTCAGTATTATTTTTTTATACCATTTTCCTTTTTTCTGATCTGTTTATCATATAGTGCAAACTGGAGGGGATAGTTCATAAAATATTCTATTATTTACTCACCCTCATGCTATTCCAAACCTCTTTGTGACTTTCCTCTTTCAGATGAATACAAAAAGGAGAAATTCACTCTTTGTTCATGCAGTTACAATGTATGGGAACTGAAGCTTCCAAAAGTAAACGTATCATAAAAGTGATGCATACTTAAAAAAACAAAACAAAACAGACTATGCATTATGTTAGTATTTTTTATGTACTGTTATAGTTTTTATATATGTTTTGATTTAGGTTTAATTTTTACAGTTTTAATTTTAATTTTAGCGTAATATTTAGTTCTTTGCTTTTAATTTTTTTTCATGCTTTTTAAATATTACTATTTAGGTTTAATATATTGATTTGTTTTGTTTCAGTTTATTTGTTGCTTTGACTTATTTCAGTTTCCAAGGCATTTCTAATTTATCTAATATTTACATTTTATTTCAGCCTTATTATAATGAACATATGTTTTAATAGTTTTAGTTGTTAATGATAATAATGCTTGGCTTTTGTTAACGAATCCTGGTATTTGAATTTGTATATTGCTATTGATGGTTAATTCCTTCACAAAATGATTTTCACATTCCACTCAACCAAATTTGTGATCCTTTTATGGTTCTTTTCCCCTTAAAAGGCATAAGATGCTCAGTCCCCATTCACAGGTCTTGGAACAACATGAGGGTGAGTATGATGAAGAATGTATTTTTGAATTAACTATCCTTTAACCTTGTCAATTTTATTATTTATTCCACCCACCTCAAGTATAATTGTTGTTCTCGCTTATTCCATTCTTTTTTCTCGATCTTTTCTCTCTGCTTCTTTTTTCTTGAACCTATATGTGTCTGTTAGTTGACTGCATGCCTCTCTAGTGGTTCTGGTAGAAACTGTAGATGTAGATTTGAGTAGGTGGTCATGTCTATTAACTTGTATTTGGAAAGAATGCATTATGTCTATCGTCTTTTGCATTTTACATGTTTTACACGTTTTGGATCGAAAATACTTTTTCTCAAGTGTTTACCCATTCAGCTTGAAGAGAAGAAGGAGGTGTGTAAAAGTATATCTGACTTATGGAGATCTCCTGCAGCATGTGTCAGAATGAACCGAGTGTTTTTAGAATGACATTCTGGCAGTGCCGCCCCACTTCCTCTTAGCTCTTTGGCAAACAGTGAGAGATGACTCACAGGAGATGCAGAAGTTATCTGACACTGCACATCTCGCAAAAGCACATCCTAGAACTGAAGACCTGACACCCTCAGCACCTCGGCTCACCTGGGCCGGGGACAAAGGGCCACCATTGTCCCTGGGGCGAGACTTGTCCCTCCAGCTTCTTTCAGGCTCTGCCATCCCTTCCCTCCCTCCATCTGTTCTTCTTTCCTTCTACAGCGAGGTTAAAGTACAGCACGTGTGTGCTCGCGTGCGAGTTAGAGAAGCGGGCGGCACAGAAAACCTGTGTCACTCTCCATTAGCTGTTGTATCCTGACAGACAGGCTCCGGACTGCAGCTGTGTCTGCCTCGCTCGCTGTGGTGTCCGCAGGTGCAATCTAGGCCAGACCGTCTCTACGGTGCCAGTCGCCCATGCTGCAAATATGAAACGCACTTCATACTTGTCTGTCATGCTCCTGATGAAGATAGATGTATGTTTTCACCATCTTGCGGCTAGCTGTCCGTTTCTCCACTCCACCTATGCACAGTGGTGTGAGCGCTAGTCACAAAACATGTTTTTCATTTGTCGTTTGCATAATTTTTTAGGATTTGCAAGCTTAAATGTTAAAACATTATCTGTAGACAATTTATGCTGCCTTCAGCTAGAAGAGGCATTTTGTAATGACAATTACTCTAATATACGACTAGAAAAGACCATCTTTGAATGGAGAGTGATGCTTTGTGGAGGCAGCAAAGAGCGATTGTAATTCTTTAAAGATGACATAGGTGGAAATGAGGTAGCTAATTGTGGACGTTCGCTAATTTGAACGCACTTTTGACAAGTTTATTGGCACCTTAGTAAAGGATGTGTTAGAAAGGAAGAGTGCTACCGGCATTATTCAAGTGGAGAGAGATTGAGAGACCGAGAGATAAAACATAATGTCTCTTGAGTATGGAATTGCAGGGTCAGTGCTTTTTATAGAACGACAGTCTGTTTTTGTTCGAGTGTACGGATTCCCTCTCTGCGACTGACATTTCTGCCTGGAGTAGATGATTGTGTGAAATGCTATTTCCAAGGCAGGCTGCAGTCCTTGAGCTTTTTTAAAAAGGGTTTGAAAGTCACATTGCGAAATTCAGCTTTTCCATCGTCCCCCCATGAAAAGACTGTAAATGGCAGTATTTCGCTAACATCAGCAGGCTAATTGTGGTAATAGACTGCTGACAGGTCAGGTGTGAGCCGTTCTGACTGCACTGAGCCTGATCCAAGCAGAGAAAGAGTTTTTTTCCCCCCCTACCTTCTTCAGTAGCGACCAACAGTACATGAGGTTAAATTGCAATGCAAACACATTTTAGTTTTACTAAGACTTTTCTGCTGGATGAACAGAATTTTGTGTCGGTGTCTTGACACAGAACTCATCTCAATTTAATAATTAGTTTTTATCACAAGACCTTAGTAATTGGTCTGATTGATTTGAATTCCTCCTAAGATCTAAATGAAGCAGAAAGTGAGGAGTTAGCAGACAAAAACATCATAACTGTTTTATTTTTTTGTTGTTTTGTTTTATTAATTAGTTAGTTTATTTATTTTAGTTAATGATTTTGCTTTTAGTTTAGCTTTTTTTTTTCTTTGGTTTTGTTTGTGTGTTTTATTTTATTTTCATTTTGCTTTTTGTTTTGTAGGTTTTTTTTGTTTTTTCTTTGTTTTATTTAGCATTTTGTTGCTTTTGTTGTGATTTGTATTTTTCTCTGTTTTTATTTAATTTGTTTAATGTTAATTGTTAAATGTTATGTGAAACAAAAAAAAATTTTTTTATTTTGTTTTGCTTTTTTATTTTTTATTGTGTTGGTGTACTGCAGTGTTATGCTGATGTGACTGTATAAGGCAATGTCAGATGTTGACAGATAAAATCTGTCACAGTCACTGATCTATAATAGAGAACTGGATTACTCATGACGTCATGAAAGTGAAGCCGCCGCGCCGCCCTATATTGGTAATCACTAGTGTGCTTTGTGATTTGTATACACATATACCTTCATTCGCCTTGTAGTCATTATGTAATTTTGTTATAGTGTTTTTTATTCGTACAGTAGGCTAACTGTAAATGTTTCAACAATGATTTCATTAACACCATTTATTTTGAAGCAGGTAATGATTTAAACAGCGGTTAAATTAATTATTAATTTAGCATATATATACATAACATTTTACATGGAAATGGTAATGCTAGTAAACATATTTGCGTGATCTTGGAGAGTCTGAAATATATGTTGCTCAATCAGGACATTAAAAATATACATATAATTTATTCAGAGAAATAACTGACATACAGTACAGACTTAAAGACGTGAAGCTTTATTTCCAAGATGTTGCATGGTAAGTTAAGCTTTTCATTTCAGTACATCAATATAGTAACGAGCTATTGTATTATTCATTATAATATTCCAATATCCATTTCTGATACTTAACGTTCAATATGCTTCAAATTACTACCTAAAGAATAGGTTGTGGTTGGGCGGGTGGGTATTTGTATGGTGTAATCCTTTACCTGGGGTGGTCGTCAGTCGCCGCGCAGACACACCCACCTTAACGATTTAGAATATATCGCTTATCCACCCAAAAAAAAACATAAACCTGCATTGGAAGGGCAGTCGTGAAGTACAATTATTTGCATACACCTACCCGAAAACTAATAAAACACCCTTGTGCTGACTCACTTCACTCGGGTGATTTTTTAGGTCCTTGTTTTAGTGGGACTCATGGTGCTCGCTGCGAGGAGAGTTAAAGATGGCGGATCGTACACTTCCGGTGGCTTCACTGTCTGTCGGCAGTTTAGAATGCAATGAGTGATCCAGTCATTATATTTAGATCAGTGGTCACAGTGTTTTTCTGTGAATAGCATTGCAAACATAGATGTATCTTCTGCCAATCTAGAGCTTTAGCACTTTATTTTCCCTACAGCCTTACAGATCAATACAAGCTGGCCTATGGATGATTTGCCCAGAAAACATGTTAGCCAAGTGTGCGAGGAAAGATGACTGCCTGAGGCACTGTAGTACCATCCTGAGGGCTAGCATTCACAGTTACTGTCCATTTTGACAAATAAGGAGTAATTCAGGACAGGTAATCTCAGTTTGATATGAGATGTGTTTAACCAGAAATGAGTCACTTTATATTTTATTGCTGCAAAGGTTTTATTCTTTACTTATGACTCCCTCATTTTTAGTGTTAAACTTACTGTATAATTCATTTAAAAATAGCTTTGCGTTTATTGAACTCATTATATTGACCAATCTTGCCCGTGTCTTGATATTGCACTGGCTGTCAACTGATGCAGTCCTGACTTTAATGCGACTAGAACAAAAGTCTATCCACCACTGTGTTGATGCATGTATGACAAATTGCCACTATCTGTTCATTAAACAGCTGATAAAAGGGCCTCTTATTTACGTATTCATGTATTTAGCAATCTGTTTCTTGATGCTGCTCTGACAGATATTATGTATAATAGCACAAAGCTGCAGTGGTGGGGTGGGGAGTAAAAAGCAACCAGTGCTTTCATCTCAGCAACAGCTCTGAAGCACCCAGATGGGCTTCCTAATGGTGCGGTTGACAACCTTCCAGAGTGCATCCATTCTGAGCTCGCTCCCACGTCGGCCCCCCGTCCCTCCCCTTGCTTGGGGGTCTGGGCTCATTGCAGATGTTACCCAGACAAAGGCACATCTGGATGACCTACTCCCAGCTGTTCAGACACGACCTCGGAGTGTGTTCACGGGCCTCCGTGAAGCTCACAGGGGCAGAATGATGAATAGACGAGGTGCTGTCATATGCCCACCACAAGCGAAAGCTTCACGTTTCTATACCGCTATTCATCAAGTCGGGGGAAGTGAGTTTACGCATCTATCACCTGTCAACGATGTACGCGCTCCCCCCAAACCTGCCATTATAGAGTAATTAGATTTCTCTTTGAGCGAAGGGGAGAGGCCCATGGTACACAACACAGTACTGTATTTGTTTTTGTGGAAGGAGAAGAGAAGATATTAAGCTTTTTGTGTAGTTTTGACTGTGGGGTTGCAGTTAAAGAAAGTGTTCGCGGTGCCTATTAATGGAAGGACACACATAGTTGCACGCAAAACTCACACCCTGTGTCCTCGCTTCATCCCGGAGTTATTCACAGAGGCATAACACATTCCGAGTGCTATTCTCTGTCTGATTGGCAGCGTACAATACTGTGGAGCATCACGGAGGAGCCATTATTGTGGCAACTTTTGATGTTTAAAAACGGCAGTGTTTAATTTAGCTCCACTTTTTTTTCCCTCACTTCCACTTGGTCAAAGTGAATCATTTGTATGCGCTTAGAGAGAGAATTAGCCGGCGAAGGTAATCAAGCAGCCCTATTCCGCCAGATGGCTTTCTCTATAGACAGTAAATGGGCACTTTTTAACTGCATTTTATTCCGTGTTTCTGCTTCAGATAGCACTGTCATTGGACGTGATCTACCTGGATAATAAACGTAATTTCTGCAGGCAGTTATTAGATAAGACCTTTCCTGCCACTGCATTAAAACAAACAGCTTTTCAGGTCTAATTTTCTATGTCAATGCAAACAAAGGAACCAGGTGTGTTTGTTGTACATGCAGTAATGCCGTATTTTGTGTCCCACCGTTCCCACTCCATGGAAATTAGGCGGAATATTTATGCAGATTGCAGCAGGACCCAGCCATTGTTGCACGTGGCAGGGCCGGGGAGCGTTAGACAAAAAGGACGTTTCTGTGCCCTCCCTTTCTTGGTGGGGACGAAGTGGGCCGTGCAACACGCGCCTGTAAAAGGTCTTCATTTGTTTGTTGTTAAAGATCTAATTAGGAGGGTGAGGGGAAACAGGACGGGATGGCAGCTTGTCTAATTAAGAGGAGCGTCCAGGGTTCCCTTTGAACCTCAAGGACGCCCATCTATTAGAGGCCCATCAAAAATGGATTCAGCATTCAAGTGCATTTTTGGTTGCTTTCCTTAAATGATTAAAGATGTGCGCACTGGAGTGGGCTTTTCCCTCCTCTCCGGGAAGCCGAAACACTTGAAGATTCTGAGCATACCTCAGGCATTTCCTTCGTTTTTGCACAGTTGGCGGGAGAGAGCTTGAACGTCGGGATGCATCTGTGATTTATTCGCATTTGGGAGTGTAGGTACTGGCAGGATGGGGATTTTCATGCTCGTTTCTGTTTACTGTTCGTAAGCATCTTTTCAGTGCTTGTGCCTATGAATTTCTCCGGTCTGTTTTGGCAGTCCCTGAAACAGAATGCAAATATAGGAATTTGCAACACATTTTATTTAGCTTTTTCTTGGAAAGACGCCCGAGAAATGTACACTACATAGCCAAAAATATGTGGACAGCAAACACCACATCTGTATGTGCTTGTTTAATTCCAAAACCATTGGCATTAATGGGGAGTCAGTCCTTCCTGACAGCTTCTACTCCTCTGGTTGCAGGGATTTGACTTTCTCAAAGGTCTTCTTCAATAGGGGTTCAAGTTTGGGGTTTGTGTAAGCCAGTCAATTTCCTCCACACCTTATCCTTAAAACCATATCCTTATGTATTTTGCTTTGGTGCACCTCATTCTACTTTATATGTTTGTGTAAGGAGATTTCAGTTTAATATTTATTTGTCATATTCATTAATTTAGTCAGTTTTACTCATTTTGATCCATGAAAACAACATTTTATTTGACCAGTGCCTAATTAAACCAAATATTCAAACATTTTCTGGATTAAAAAACAAGTCCTTGTTGTGAAGAGACGTAAGGTACTATAAATTAGGTTTAGTGAGTTGTTGCGGAAAGAGTATAATCACAGTATGACTTAGACATTCTTCGTCAATGATGATGAAATATAAAAAAAAACAAATTGGTTTACGAACATTTTTGTTTGAGAATTAAACTGGTGTCCACCTACTTTAGGCCATGTAGTGTATAAGCAATACCAACAAATCTCTGGGTCTTTAACAAATGTGTTTGGTGACCAAAAATGCAGCCGTTGTTGTTTTTCCATTAGAGTAGACTTAATGTTTGGGCTGAGGTGAGCAGTCAGCAGACTAGAGGTGGATAATTAATGAGTGATTGGAGAAGGTCAGAGCAGTGCAGCTACAGATTTATGTATTTGGAGGTTATGTATTGGTCCTCAACATATTTTTGACAGTGACCAGTCAGCTTTCTTAAGTTGCTCGCTCTCATTGATTGGTACTGCTTTACCAGAAATAATACCAAATAAAGTGAAATATTATAATGTATAAACATTATAAACCAGGGGTGCCCAAACTCTGTCCTGGAGGGTCGGTGTCCTGCAGAGTTTAGCTCCAACTTGCCTCAAACCCCCCACACTGCCTGTAATGTTTCGTATGCCTAGTGAGAGCTTGATTATCTAGTTCAGGTGTGTTTAATTGGGGTTGGAGCTAAACTCTTCTGGACACCGGCCCTCCAGGACCGAGTTTGGACACCCGTTATAAACACTATAAACATAGCTATACGTTAGTATAGCTTACTCCAAAACAAATCATATAAATGTAACAGTATTCAGAACAGAACAATGAACAGAACAGAATGAAATAAAAAAATATAGACCTAAAGAAACCAAAACAAAGCGAAACTAAAAGTACCAGGCGTTAATTGGGCTCACTTATCTCTCATTCGGCACAAATCCTAATGTTTCCATATTCACAATGTATTTGAATTAAACTATTATTTATAACACCCATTCGTATATCGACAAAAATATCCTCTTCACATGAGCAAAAATGTGCTTGGCATAGCAAGCCTCGAAATTGCGACCATTTTGGTCGCATATGCTCCCGAAATTTAATCTGTGCGACCTCAAAATATATTTGGGAGCATTTGTGCGAGTGCATATAATTGTTGCTGCACGTGCGACCTGTTTTAATTTCTCTAAAAACGTTCAGAGCATGTGCCTTCTGAGTGTTGATACGGTAACCTGTCTGCTGTTCTATGAAACGTTAGGCTACATAACCAATTAAACTATCATCTTTACATTCTTAACTTTAATGCAGATTTTAGACTGGTTAATATTAGCTGTCAATCACCCAGCCACTGCTTTCCGCTGTCAGGTGACAGGGAGCTAACTACCGCGGGGAATGTAAAGGGCTGAAGAAGAGATAAAATGAAAAGAACACTGACAGATTTATTTTGTAAACAACCTAAAGTTACAAAAGGGTGCGGGGATAGCGAATCATTGTGGTGAAGGTTGACCACCAAGCGAATAGAAGGCGTAAGTTTTCGGAGAGAATGGTGAAAGATTTCTAGCGGTATGCTATGAAATGGTTCTATGCACTGTGTCACTGTAAAACTGTGGAGACGGAGTTTGCCGTTACAGTGTTCGCAACCGAGATCTACACATTTCGTAATTGTTGTTTTACGATGTGCGGTTTGACATTATCGAGTATATTGCAAAATCAAATCCAAACGAAACACACCTACAGAGAGTGCATGCATACATGACGTGAAGCCTATTAGGTTAGATTAGTGCGCGTGCACATTTAGAGTGCGTTCTTTCACGGCATGATTCAGTCTATTAAAATGCATCACAAAATTCAAGATATGGGGCCTTTATATCATTTCATATCGTTAAGGGGTAGGCAAAAGGTCCTGGAGAGTTCAGCTCCAATCCTAATTAAAACTCACCTGCCTGTAGTTTTCTAGTAACCCTTCAGACCTTGATTAGATTGTTCATGTGTGTTTGATTAGGGTTCGAGCTAAACTCTGCAGGACAGCGGCACTCAGACATTGCCTATCCCTGATATAGTTAATCAATATCACAAGAAGAGTGCTGTTTCCTCCAAAAATCAGCCTGATTACAAATGTCATATTGATTTTATACAACTGTTTAGTTAAAAATATGTTAATATTAAGAGACTTACGTTTTAGACACCTTATTGCTTGTTTTTGCTCTATTTCGCCTACAAAAATAATTCCAAGCACAGTCACAGCGCTGTTTTGCGTCTCTGAGCAACATGACGGTGTTTCGTTCCTGAATGAATCACTCGTTTAAATGATTCGGTTCAATAGCAATGACTCACTTATTAACAGTGATCTGCTGCCTCCTGCTGGCGGTTTTAATTTCACATTAAAGTTGCAAATATTTCAAATTCAGATTTCAACGTTTTATTTACAAATAAACATATTAATTTCTGATGTGTAACTGCCCGGTGAATGATATTCATGTTCCGCATTAATCAGTGTGTAAGGCATCTAAATGCATTCATCCCATGCAGCTTCTGTGTTTCTCTGCATTGCAAAGATGAATTTTGTTGATTGATACTTTCATCTGCTTGATAACAGCCCAAATGTCTTATTATAATTGACTGATTAAATATAAGAATTTGACTCAAATGATAATGCACACTTTTAGAAAAAATGCCTTTAAGGTAAAAATGACCATAAAAGGTAAAAATCTATTTAAACTTATTGGAAAAGATTAATTTCTATCGGTGTGAACTGACCACCACACAGAATATTAAGAATATAAAACATTTTTAGGAGTCAGGTGTCCACTGTAGTCCTTAAGATATCAGCACAGTAACACACTCATCAAAATATTGTTATGAATTAAAATCCAAAAAATATCGAGATATAATTTGGCAGAGCTGAATGTAAAATGTAACACCGCATACACCATCCTAACCCTCGCCAAAGAAGAACTTAACTTTAGGTTATTTACAAAAGAAATCTGTCAGTGTTCTTTTCATTTTCTCTCTTCTTCAGCCCTTTCTTTTTCTCGCGGTAGCTAGTGGAAAGCAGTGACTGAGAGATTGACAGCTAATATTAACCAATACAAAATCTGAGCAAGAGCGCGAGAGAGAGAGCGCGAGAGCGAGAGAGAGAGAAGGGGGGGGGGGTCGGGCACATCACAGTGGAGTCAGCTGTCTTAATTGTGGCTTGTGTACTGCAAACACATACAGCTTCATCACTGTGTCTGTCATGTGACTCTGTTCCCCTTTCGGGCTCTGTATTTAAATTTATTTTGAAAGCTGAAGCTTGCGATTTTATGGTAAGGGGCGTTACATTTCCATTGCGTGCTTGCGGTGTTCGGCCAATCACAAGCATGGGTCAGTGGCCAATCAGAGCAGACGGCCACTTGTGGAAGGAGGGACTTGTAAGAAAACGAAGCGTTTGAGAGAGGAGAGGGGCAAAGAGGAGCTACATAATGTACAGTATTGAAAAATATGTGTTTTTTGACCATTTAAAAGCATGTCAACATATTCTGTTACACCAAATGCACAAAATAATGATCTTTAAAAAAGCATCACATGACCCCTTTAAGTCAGATATTTTTCGCTTATTTATACCAATACTATGATTGAATTTTATTTTTATGAACAACTATTTTGTTATTGTTAATGTATTTAGAATAAATTTCCTAAAATCTCCTGCAACCCATTTTTGACCAGGGTTTGAAGACTGCCCTAGTTAGTCTAATGCAGAAATTGGACGGATGCTCTCTTTAATCGGTGGGAAATCACCATTTAGTGACATCATTGAATGTTCCGGGAAAACTTGAGTTGTATTTTCAGTGTCAGTCACAGCACCTTTTAATAGCTTTTTTGGATCCGGAAATTATTCATTTACAAATTAAGCACTGGTTACATCTTCTCATATTTGTCTGCTTTTCACTCAGAGAGAATGACAGACTTGTTTGGATGGTAATGGTTAAGTTTGGTTATGTAATAGTTGTTTTTCATTTGTATACAAGCAACATTTTGGGAATTAGTATTTAATTTTATTTATAATTATTTGTGTGCAGTGGCCCCAAAAAGTATTTAGATGCTGAAGTCTCACTTTTAGATGTCAGAATATCATCGCATTAGATATGAAATATCAAACAAAGTGGCATCAAATGGTGATGTTTTTCATGTTGTTGTTTTCCAAAATTACTTTACCCGAAAGTGTTTAAGTAATTTTCATTTTGAACTTTATTAAAACCCCCTTTTTGGGAAGTATTTACCTTTTTTTTTCAAAATAAATGCATATTGTGAGATACTGTATAATGCAATGACATTCATATTTTTTTTAATCTGACCTTACTATCCAAAAACTTTCTAAGGCCACTGTATGTAATATTTAAGAGTCCTTTTACTCAAAATAGTTTGTTCAGCAGATTGACACACAAACACACGTGTACTCACACACAATAAAATATTCTTATATTTGTAAATATTTTGACATATTAAAGAAAAATTAACCACATATTATAAACCTCATAAGGAGGATGACATTATGTAACGCATGCTTTGTGGTTCGGATAACAGTGGTATTCTAGTTATTTTTCTGCTTGTTGTATTTGTGAATGCTGAATCCAAATTAGCATGTCTAATGATGAGCGTTCCTTTCTCAGAACATTTATTAAGGTCAGTCAGTTTTTATGTAATCATCAAATAAAAGTTTTTTAAACCACAACTTCCATTTGCTTATTTGATCTGTAGTGTGTCAGTACCTCCGTCTGCAGCAAACCCAAGTATTTATAGTAGTATAGTATAAAGTGGTGGCCAGCAAGTCTTCACACACTCACAGTCACATTCACACACACAGTCACACAGATGGGAAACAGCAAGATGTGGCTTTACAAACTCACCATCTATTTTCCCAGTGCACGCTGCATTGTACAACCATGCTAGTCAGATATTAAGCATTGCCTCATAACATTACTATGCAATAGTAATTGCAGCAATAGTAAAAATCCCACTCCTCCTCCTCCTCCCTTCCTCCTCCTCCCCTGTACTGTATCTCCCAGGCTTCCCCGATTACGGTTTCTATTCCTCGCCAAGTGACCAACGGGGGCCCCCCTTCTCCTTTGCGGACTATGGCTCCCTGGGCCCCCAGGCGGCTCAGCTGCTGCAAAGCGAGCATGCCACATCAGCCTGCAACTCCCCTCTCCAGCACCTGGCCAGCCCGGATCAGTATAAGAGCCCAGGTGTGTACCCGCCTCTCCTTCATTCAATGATTGATTTGATTCATGTGGTTTATTCATCACCCTGCCATTCATTAAAACAAGAGAGAAAGAGAGAGAGGGGGACAGATGAGAAGGGAAAGCGAGGGATTTGTGCATCCTTGCAGTTTGCTGCATGTTGAATTGTGGTAGCACTGTCATTTCGCCTGTGGATTTGAGGGAATGCATATATACGTGAGCTTGTATACGTGGCTGCTAATGTATATGTACTGTCGAGATATATCCAATTTGGCTGCGGTCACAGTCCCTGTGCAATTAACCGGGAAATGCGACATATGCGTTCATGCTTGCCAGTTCATATCTCGTGCGGTACATACTCAGACACGTATATATCTATTACACAACCATCGGCTACATACCGCTCAACTGTCAGCCTGCTGTTATGTGATAAATGATATCCAAACATCCAACGTCATGTACATGAGTATAAAGTGACAAGCCATTTGTTGGAAGTTGATTGTATCACTTAGTTGTCGCATTTGGACAAAGTATCACAAAACACATAACAGAGACATTTCTCGATATCTTCTTTTGTGTGCCACAGAAGAACCTAAGACACAGGTTTGGAATGACATGAGGGTGACTAAATGATGACAGAATTTCCATTTTCGGGTGAACTATCCATCTAAGTGTCTAAATACATTTTGGAGCCACTGTATATGTTCTCAAACAGAATGCACACAACAAAACAAAATACAACAAAAAAGGGATGCTTTAACAGTGTGTTAAAGCATCCCCTTTTTGTTGTATTTTTTGTTGTGTGCTTTTGTGTGTGTTGTGTGGAAATTCTGTCATCATTTAGTCACCCTCATGTCATTCCAAACCTGTGTCTTAGGTTCTTCTGTGGAACACAAAAGAAGATATCGAGAAATTTCTCTGTTTTGTGTTCTGACGGGAAAAAACAACAACATGAGCTTGAGTAAATTATGACAGAATGTTCATATGTGGGTGAACTATCCTTTTAAGTCACTTTAAAATAAATGAATGTCTTTGCAGTACATACAAAATGACAAACCAAGTGGTGTTTATTGTAAAGAAAGATAACACATGCACACTTTTCAAGCTAAATATTTCATAAAAATAAGTTTGTTAGATTTGAAATGATAAAACACTAGATTAAACTTGATGAGAAAGTATTTGGGAATTTTCTGGTTGTCAAATGATAGTGGAATAGTTCCATAGAAATTTCAGATGTAACAAAAAAAATCATCCATTGGTTTGATGTTTTCTTATCTAATGCAAATAAGTTCAGGCATTTTAAATGTGGCTGAAGTGTTCAAATACTTTTTGTGGCCACTGGAGATAGAATTACATAAAATAATAAATGAAAATGGGAAGAGTGTGTAGAATGGATGAAAAAATTTCTTTGTTTTGACAGCACATTTAAAGGGAAGAATTGTGCTATTCCCAAACTCTTGGCATATTTTTTAATGGTTCTTGGTAGTGCTCCACAGAACTGACGCTCGGCCCTCTTAAAAACAGTAGTGCTCCACTTTATATTCAGTAGCCTGTAGTTCAAAGGAAGGCAGTCTTGAGATCTTGGCAATAAACAAGACGCATCTTAGCAAAAAAAAGAAAAAGTGCCATCAAGAGCCATGATAATGACTAATAAACTGTCTTGCAGACATTGAGGCATGTGTGGATTAGGCATCAACGCCAGCAACCAGACAGTTTCTGGTTCAGATCCCAGTTAGGGAATGCCAAGGAATGTTGACCGTATTGATGATAGTTGATTATAATGTTCTCTACATTTCTTTCAACCATGTGAGCAATATACTTAACCTCCAAGATGTGTCCTTTTGGCAACACTTTCCTTTTCATCCTATATATGAAAGTCTAAATGATTGCATGCTCTTAAACACATTGCACATAATAGGAGTTTTTAATAGAACTATTTACCATAGATGGTAATGTATGAATTAATTTCACAGTCGTATTGAGCTACAAAAACAATTTCCTGATCTGTTAATGAGCACATCCCCATTGATGGCTTCTGGAGATATAAAAGCGAATCACCATGTCTTATTAGCGCTGGTCTATTGAGAATACAGAAGCCAGTCATAGCTCAGTACGTGATGCTAACCAGGGCTGTCACTTACAGTGTGCTGGTTTCCCCCCTTATTTTAGAAGCTTTTTATTCGTGACAAGGGAAAAGCTAATTTAAGTGTGTAAGCTTTGATCCAGATCAGTCCGAGAACAATTTCAAGACAGGAGTTAACACTTAGGAGAACTTATGACGCATGTCATCATTTGTCTGACACGTTGCTGTTTTTAGAGTCTTTCATAGTGTGTTTGTAAATTAATATGACCCAAAATCATTTAATCAGTTTGTTCGTTTGTTTCAGTTAAAAAACAAACAAAAAAAAAAAAATCTGGATTAATTTAACAAAAAAGAAAAATTGAAAAACAAAAATATTTTTGTTGTTGTTGTTCAAAATTATATATATATTGAATTAAGCATATTTTTGGTCAGTGTTTTTATTATTATTATTATTATTATTAAATCTCATACTAAATTTTACTGAAAATAATTAATCTTAAAACATTACTAATAATGTAATTCAGGATATATTCTCTGGAAAGCATTTTTAATCTTACCTATTTTTTTGGTTGTTTGTTTACTTTTATGTTTTTAAATCAAGTTTGCTTCTGAAGTAAATGTATTTTCTTTTAAAGATGTTTTAATATTTTTACTTGAAATTATTTACTTAAAAACAAGACAAAAATATTAATTACTAAATTATTTTAGTAATCAATGTAATATTTTACATTATAGTGGGCTATTTGCAAACAAGTGGTGAATTAGCGACAGCCATTTTCCCTTCCACTCAGATCTAGTGGCGGTTATGCATGCTTTCCCATCATCCCTAGAAGTAGCTGATGCTATTTTGATACACTGACATTTAGAAGTGAGAGCTCTGACTGTAGAGCCGCTCACCTGTCCTGTTGTCTGTGTTCTCATTTGTGTGAAAAGCAGACGGATTGTGTGAGTCTGCCTCGTTCGGTTTACTCACGGCGGCATATTGCCCCCTATCTAACATATTTGCTGTCTTACATGAGCCCTCCAGGCTAATATTCCATTCACACAGATATCTTTTACCCTCCTCAGTTTTTTGGAGGCTGCTGCAGTAATAGACTCCCCCTTCAATGGGCGCTGATCTGAAGGCCTTCGCCTGTGGAAGAACTTGATTTAATATTCACTTATTAATGGAAGTGTCATAGAGGGCCGCACGTAGGAGAAAAATTGAGCATGGCACAGCAAGGGGCCTCAAAGTTTCTGAGAGCGTTCATTTAATATAATTCATGCATTTGTTTTTATTTTCCTTAATTCGCCTCTCAACACCAATGAAATGGAGGGGTCATCTGCAAATGACAGCAGCCATAGCTCAAGTGGTCTGATATAATTAGTCTAATTGTAGTTTTCTCCCCAAAACCCCCTCCAGCCCCTCCTTGCTCCTTTTACACATTTGTCAGTATTTCTGCTCTGGGGATTTGTGTTTAGGTTCAGAAGTTTCAACTTCGGCAAACAAACTTTGTGGCCAGGATCCCCACATCTGACATCTGATCAGTGTTATTTTCATATTATTTATGTACTACTTTTAATATCACATTAATATGATATTATGTATTTTTTTTAGTTCAGCTTTTGTTTTTATTTATTTCTAGTTAGTAAGTGTAGTGCGTAAACTTATTTCAGTAGTTGCAAAATTTCTAGATTTAATAAAAAACATTTTTTAATTTAGTGTTGTTTTTATCAGCTTGATTTCGGTTAACAAAAGGTTTGCCAATTGAGAAATCTTACGTAATATTTATTTCCAACTATGAAATTCTGTTTTGCTATTTAGCTAGCAGCTGTTTGTCCTTTGAAATCTTTTTGATTGTGTCGGTAGTGAAACTGCATATGTATAAATAACATAAATCATTTTCATATTGTTTTGTTTTTGCATGTTTGTTCTAGAGAAAACTTAAGCACTATAAAGCTTTCATAAACTCGGATTCCAAGTTGTAGAAGGAAAACATGTACATCGCAACTATTTGAAGAATGGCCTGTGTCACTTTATTTTAACGCAACGGTCTCAAAACTTTATCTTTAAGCCCATTCTCGCTATTAACAAACTATTAACTACAACCTCAATAAACTCCTAATTTGCTGTTTATTAATAGTTAGTAGTTGTTAAGTTTAGGTATTGGGTAGGATAGGGATGTAGAATATGTGCTTGATAAATACTAAACAGTCAATATGTTGTTAATAGGCATGCTAATAAGCAACTAATTAATAGCTAAAATTTGATACTTAAAATATGTTTTATGTTGTATTTCTTAGCAAACTGACCCAGCAACATTTTATTTATTCACCAAAGTCAAGTTTTACTTGCAATTTGCGCTTGGCGAGTGTTAAATTTCATCTCCCGGGCTTCATCTTCAACAGTTTCTGCTTTCAGACTCAAATGTAGCTTCAGCAAAAGTGAAGTCACACTCGCAGTGGAGAGGAAACTCCACGATTCAGTCTTCAACGCGTTTTACCCAAGACACCCTCAGCAATTTTCTGGTTTCCAGGCGGCTGCTAGGCCTGATAGCCCCCTGACGCTAACTGCCAGATAATCACCGCCATATATATTTAAAAAATATATATAATAAATAAATAAAATATATATAATAAAAAATGAGGAGGAGGAGAGAAACAACTTTCTCAATGACAGGTGTTGATTAGATAGGGGGTGTTGTGGCAAAATCCCCCGTGCAATTTTCAGAAAGGGACTGGAGAACCGGCAGTCAAATTTGAAGGAGGATGGGTTTAGAGCACTTGATATGAGATTGGGGGAAAGGGAGTGTACGGGAGCGGAGAGAGGGTGAGGTTATGATAATGAAAAGAACCTGGAAGGAAGCAATTCATTCTCACTCACACTTTTAAAACACAATCACAAAATGCCCTCAGAGGTATAAAAAAAAAATTCATAGATCTCCATCACACAGCAGTCTAGCTCACCTAAAAACCTACTTGAGTAGCATGCATGCCATGTGAATGCTGGCAAGATGCGTCCGACATACATAAGTGTACTTTCATCTGCATGAATGATGAGATGTTTTGCTGCAGTAGTTGCTAGCTTGAAGTATAGCTGACTAGTTTGTGCAATGTGTGTGTGTGTGTGTGTTTATGTGTAAGAATTTATGACCAGCTTCTTTATTTTTCATTTCATACCTTTTGGATGCACCATAAAGAAGACATTAGGCCACAATTCCTAAAACACCTCAGGCAGTAAAGACATACACACACAACTTCCTTTCAAAATATGACATTTTTTGCTTATAGTGCATGCTTGTGCTAAGCTTGCTAGTAGTACTATACACCAGCAGTCCTGACTAGCAACCCTGCTCACATTACTGTTGGCACGGCCACTTCTCCGGCAGGCACCAACCCACCCCGGCCTGGAGTCTTTCCTGGAGCCAGCAGTCCCGGGCCAGGGGCTGACCTGTATGGCCCCACCAGCCAGGACTCCGGCGTGGGCAACTACATTAGCGCTGCTAGTCCCCAGCCCGGCTCCGGCTTCGGACACAGCATTGCTGTAAGTACCCTATTCACCTCCATCACTGTTTCTCTGTTCTGTCCCACTTAATGCATTCACCACCCTGCTCGAGTTAGTGCTTTTAGACTCATGTAGCTGCTATTGTAGTTTTTAGAAAGTGAATATTCTACCATAGTTTGAGGGAAAAAAGACTAGATTAGATTTGAGTAGATTTCACAAATAATTACAAAGAAACAGCAAGCAACACATTGAAATTTCAAAGTAGAAAGACTGAACTATTATTTTCTTGTAAAACATACTCTAATCTTTAATTATAACTTCCAAAAAACATTTTTATGTATAAATTATATTTAAATAGAATCTTGCTGTAATTTGCATATAAATGAGGCATTTTTGTACAAAAAGAATGACAATCATTTTAAATACATTTTTTTGTGCTGAAATACCTTGTACAAAAGTGGGGAAACTTTTTAATGAATTCCCTCTGAAACATTATCTAGCTAATAAATTAATTAGCCAATACATTTTAAAAGTGAGTTTGTTCTGACGGAATAAATAATTCTAACAATTAATAGGACTAAAAGAATGTGTGATATGAAGGTATGTGAAATCAAAAAAGCAAATATATGTGAGAAAAGTATTAAAATCATCTCAGATGCATTAGGTTGCAATGGGTCCAAAGGTGTGATAGATGTGCATGTTTTACCCATACTAATTATCAGGAATAGGGCTATAAAAATGTCTCTCTTTTGAAGGCTGAAAAATGTGAAATCATGGTCTCATTAGTGCAAAGCAGGTGCCCTGGCAAATAGCTCAAGTTCGATAGTGTTGGTTTTAGCATTGCTAACATTTCTGCATTCCCACCAGCATTCCTCTCCCTCTGTCAACTTCAGGATAACAAACTGTGAACTTGTACCTGCTGTCAGCAGCAGTGTGATGTGTCAGTGTGCTTTTGTTCATGTGCCAGCCCGGAGGACAGAAATCTCACAATTAGTTCTCCTCTCATTTTCAACCCGGTATTTTGTTTCCAGCACACAATGGCTTTTTTATTTTTCTAGCAGATGATGGGCATACCAGAGGCAGCCTTTGAAAGGTCCCCAACACAAAGTGCATATGTAAATCAATAAGGCGATAATCAACTCTTGTGAGAAACCCTGTCATAAGAATATGTTGTCTTGCCCTTTGAAGCCATAGGCATTCATTATTCCTTCCGTGCATTAGTTTTTAACCTTTAGTGGAGCAGAGAGATGGAGCAGGAGTTGGGCGGAAGAGAAAAGGAGCAGGGCCGACTCGCAGGGGGGTTGATGAGGGAGGCCGCACTAAATCACAAGCTGCCGAGGGAGTTACCGACTCAGGACGTTTTTTGAACCTCCGTCCA
The DNA here is from genome assembly GCA_018155175.1 of Sinocyclocheilus anophthalmus. NCBI lineage: Eukaryota > Metazoa > Chordata > Actinopteri > Cypriniformes > Cyprinidae > Sinocyclocheilus > Sinocyclocheilus anophthalmus. The sequence continues at coordinate 23,229 of JADLZN010002200.1, read as the reverse complement.
GATCTGCTGGAAAAATGAATAGGAGCCTTTGTATGCGAGGACACTGCTTATTGCCTATCTGCACACACCTCTGATTCATTCTGCTTTCAATGCCCCTCCAGTCTCTTGTTTGTGAGGAAAAGCAAATTACTTTTTTTCTGTCTCTCTCTTCTGCCCTTAAGTACAGTTGGCAAAACAGACCGGGCACTCATTAAATCTAAACGGGATTTTCAGAATAACAATGTCACCTTGCGCTTGACTTTCAGATGGAGTTTTTCTAACCTAAATAGAGTCAAATTTAAGTTGGCCTCAAAACCTCAGAACATCTCACTGGTGATTGACAGTGTTCTGGAGGAAGAAAGACTTTTTTCTTGAGCTGTCTGACATGAACTGCTGTTTCTGTTAGCCTCTGAAGCGTCCTCACAAACTGAAAAGCTTTTTTTACAAAAGATTTATTTCTATAAATGTATCCACCATTTTCCTACGCCCCATGACACTTTGCGCAAATTATGGGAGTAACTTCTGTTAAACTGTAAACAGTCAGCCTGTGAACAAAATAATAACCATTGAACATTAAATGGAAATGGAAAATTGTTAAAGCGTTAACAAATGACTTTCAACAGACCACGAATATCCCCAAAATCTCGGATTATTGCAGCAATATTACAGACGTGTTAAATATCACTCTGGTTATATATGTCTATATGTTGCCTGAATCCAAAATGTACATTAACATTGAGTGATAATATTTCAGTGATTTCCATCATTTCAGTAGATTACAAATATTATATGTACCTGCTTTAGAAACATTCCAGTAAACACTGCTAATAGGGATTAGAAACGCAAAGGGGAGACAATTATATTTTAAAGCATCCATGAGAAAACAAACCTGGAAAGTGTTGTGAAAATTTGGGCAGAAAAATTTGAGATTCTTAGTGCATTCCAGTGAATTATTCATGGAATGTATTGTAAATTAAATCGGCATAACAGACCACAAATGCGCAGTGTATGCTGTCTTTTTTCATACTGTTACGGCAGGATACAAGGGAAGAAAGAACGTAACCAGAAAAGAATGCATCGGATTGAAAAGCTCTCGCCATAGATGTTCTTCTTCTACCATGTCACATTAAAATACTAAGCGTGACGTTATTCTTCTGACGTCTGAAAATAGAACATGAAGGAAAATGTACAGCTCATTCAGTCAAACAGACAGATAAGGATTATTTGTGGCGCAGCTTTATGATTTAAAATGACTCAAAAAGACTGTAACTTCCCCAAACCGGAAGTGCCTCCCATAATTTAAAACGCTGTAGGCTCGTTAGGAAAAAGGTGGATACATCTAGCCAATGTTTAGGTTGCTCAGTGTTTGAACCGGAGCCTGCCACAAGTGAAGTTCACAGTTTTCCTGCTCAGATTGAGGCTTCTATGTGACTTCTGACAGTGTTTGTCTCTTGCTTATGTTTGCTGCATGAATTGTGATTTCAGATTAATTCATTAATGTTGTTATTGTTGGCATGAATGTAAATGATTATATGCAATTACTTGATCTTTGTTGAAAAAAATCAATGTTCTTTCTTACAACAGTTTACTTTCTATTCTCTCTTCTTCTTTGAAATGTACATATTTCTTTCCATTTTACTTCATTGTTTGGCAGTAAAAGATTTAAATGGGGAGAGCAGGAATAAATGTAACACCTTTTTGTTGCTTTGTTTGTTTTTTTGCTGTTTTTTTTCCTGAAGATTTTTAGCCTAAATGAACCCCATATCTTCAATTTCCAGCCATTAAATGTAGAAGTTAACTGAGATAGAAAATGTTAAACAACGAGTATGTGAATAATTATAGTTTATGTACAAACCCAATTCCAAAAAAGTTGGGACACTGTACAAATTGTGAGTAAAAAAGGAATGGAATAATTTACAAATCTCATAAACTTATATTTTATTCACAATCGAATATAGATAACATATCAAATGTTGAAAGTGAGACGTTTTGAAATGTCATGCCAAATATTGGCTCATTTTGGATTTCATGAGAGCTACACATTCCAAAAAAGTTGGGACAGGTAGCAATAAGAGGCCGGAAAAGTTAAATGTACATATAAGGAAAAGCCGGAGGACCAATTTGCAACTTATTAGGACAATTGGCAACATGATTGGATATAAAAAAAGCCTCTCAGATTGGCAGTGTCTCTCAAAAGTCAAGATGGGCAGAGGATCACCAAATCCACCAATGCTGCGGCGAAAAATAGTGGAAAGGAGTTTCTCAGAGAAAAATTGCAAAGAGTTTGAAGTTATCATCATCTACAGTGCATAATATCATCCAAAGATTCAGAGAATCTGGAACAATCTCTGTGCGTAAGGGTCAAGGCCGGAAAACCATACTGGATGCCCGTGATCTTCGGGCCCTTAGACGGCACTGCATCACATACAGGAATGCTACTGTAATGGAAATCACAACATGGGCTCAGGAATACTTCCAGAAAACATTGTCGGTGAACACAATCCACCGTGCCATTCGCCGTTGCCGGCTAAAACTCTATAGGTCAAAAAAGAAGCCATATCTAAACATGATCCAGAAGCGCAGACGTTTTCTCTTGGCCAAGGCTCATTTAAAATTGACTGTGGCAAAGTGGAAAACTGTTCAGTGGTCAGACGAACTAAAATTTGAAGTTCTTTTTGGAAAACTGGGACGCCATGTCATCCGGACTAAAGAGGACAAGGACAACCCAAGTTGTTATCAGCGCTCAGTTCAGAAGCCTGCATCTCTGATGGTATGGGGTTGCATGAGTGCGTGTGGCATGGGCAGCTTACACATCTGGAAAGGCACCATCAATGCTGAAAGGTATATCCAAGTTCTAGAACAACATATGCTCCCATCCAGACGTCGTCTCTTTCAGGGAAGACCTTGCATCTTCCAACATGACAATGCCAGACCACATACTGCATCAATTACAAAATCATGGCTGCGTAGAAGAAGGATCCAGGTACTGAAATGGCCAGCCTGCAGTCCAGATCTTTCACCCATAGAAAACATTTGGCGCATCATAAAGAGGAAGATCTAAGAAAAGAAGACCTAAGACAGTTGAGCAACTAGAAGCCTGTATTAGACAAGAATGGGACAACATTCCTATTCCTAAACTTGAGCAACTTGTCTCCTCAGTCCCCAGACGTTTGCAGACTGTTATAAAAAGAAGAGGGGATGCCACACGGTGGTAAACATGGCCTTGTCCCAACTTTTTTGAGATGTGTTGATGCCATGAAATTTAAAATCAACTTATTTTTACATTAAAATGATACATTTTCTCAGTTTAAACATTTGAAATGTCATCTATGTTGTATTCTGAATAAAATATTGAAATTTGAAACTTCCACATCATTGCATTCTGTTTTTATTCACAATTTGTACAGTGTCCCAACTTTTTTGGAATCGGGTTTGTAATTGCCATTCTGCTGTTGTTCTGTAAATTTTATGATTGATTTATTTTTTAACTATATTACATTTTATTATGATTTTTTTTAATTGGTTAAAAAACATCAGCCCTAAAGGAGAGTTACTTGTTTAAAGGGATGTTAATGTTTTAAGGGTAAATAAGGTACAACGGCGTACCACCCCAGTGGTACTAGTAGCTTGTAAAAACAGTAAATATTTTTTGCAACTTTACAGTCATGCAGTCTTTAAAAGTCTGTCATCTTTTCACTACAATTTGATGTTTGAGTTATTTACTGAGTGTTAGTTATTCTTGCTCTTCCCTGCTGTTCACCTAGATCAGACTGAGGGAATGATGTGGACTGATCTTTAAAGTTTATAGATAACATGCATTCATGCTAGCAACACATGCAGTGATTGAAATGATTTACGAGTGATAGACATATTAGCCTTTTCACTCAGAATGCATACTGACACCATTACTAACTGTACACTTTTAGGGTCCTTTGATTGCGACAGCTTTTACAAATGGATACCATTGAAACCTAACAGGTGGTTGGTTGCCATCTCATTTGAGGTAGATATCCTGTACCATTTATGAAATATATTTTTTTAATTTGTGCCTTCATAATTATGTATCTGTTCATTACTATCTTCCTGTTCCATCTGCCCATTCATTTTGATTCCCTCTCAGATGAGTTTACGTTGAATCCGTGTAGTGCTTTTATTTTTTCATCAACACCGTAGGCTTTTACAGGGCTTTTACATCTCAGACAAGGACATTTAAACTTCATATGCAACAACCTGGTTTTCAGAAGTCTTATCTCTCATTGAACATCTATTTTATTATTTATTCCACATTTTGAAGCCCTTTGAAAGCCTTGAAAAGTGTTTCCCGCTTCGCAAACACCGTAAGTGTGGCGGCTACACATTTGCCCCATTACTTTATATCACTAGTTCCTCCTTTATCCTCCGCCTGCCTGTCTGTCATTCGACTGTTCCTTTCATGCATGATGTCTGCGAGCGTGTCTACTCAAAACTGCGCAGTTGCTTTCTTTCACTGCTATAGTTGGATTGCGACAGCCACGGCACTGCGCTCCCAACGCACATAGACTCAGACCCTCTATGAAGTGCTGTATTTGGATATTATACACAGGTGTTGCGGCTTTGATTAGTGTGCACCTGGAAGTGAGCCCTCTTTGCTGAGAATCTGTTGACTTAGGTGCCATCTGATGTAATTCATCAGGTTTTTTGGATAAGGCGCTGTTTCCGTAATCACTGCGCTTCTATAGCTAGGTCTTAAGGACTTAAAGGTGATTTTGAGTATATGCTGAGATGCCAGATATGGCTAAATCGGAGATGACTCGCTTATTTAAATGCGGTGTATGTGGATAAGTGGATGCGCATTTATTCGGTCAGAATCCCTTCCCTATACTTACTTAATATTTGCACCCAGACTGTTTTTTTTTCTCCTACGGTGATGCATCAAGTGCGATTACGCCAGACTCTGTGGCTCCATGGCATTTACCTGTGACCTGTCGTCTGGATAAGAGGTCTGCGGACTGCGGTTTGTTGCCCATAATCTTCCTAAAGAGCTTCTCATTTTGTCCTCGAGGCAAAACGGATGATTGATTTAATGAGTAGGTAGAATCGCTCCATCTGTATGGATTCTCCAAACATTTGATTGAAGCACACATTAGCAGTCAGAGAAAGCAACAGCAGCGGAGAGATATTGCAGAAGCAGGTTCTTAACTTGTAATTTCCTGGTTGGATGGACATCCGAAGAGTTTCTGCATGCTTGAAACACTAACATATGTGTTGTGTCGATGTCTGAACCCCATGTAGATAAGATGTGTTCACATTAAAAGTGCCAATGTGTTCTGTATCTGAGCCTAAACGAACGAAGCTTGTAATAAAAAGATGCTGACGGTGGAGTGATTCTGACGATATAACATTTCTACTTCAATTTAAAGCTGTCGGCAGCAAACTTTCAACCGGACTGAATCAATGCATGGTTTATGTTTAAACTAGATTTACTGTGTACGATTAGAAGCTTCAGTTCATCAAACATACTGCACTTCTAATGCCAATATATGCTTTTAAAAACCTTGGTTTTATTAGAAAAACAGTTTGACTGAAGCACAGTTGTATTTGAAATTCATGTGAATTAGCTGAAAGTTTAGACTAATTCTTTGTTACTGTTTTCCATGTTTTAGAATAATACTAAATCAAAGACAACATTGATTGCTTTTAAATAGTACTGAAGGAGTTCATTTTTTATGCTTGACACTTTCCTGCCCAACTCACCCATTAAAAAAAATAATGAACAGTTACATTTTAAATAAATAAATAAGGTTTTGAAAGTAAAAGTCTCTTATGCTCACCAAGCCTGCACTTATTTGATCAAAAAATACAGTAAAAAAAGTAATATTTTTGGGTAAATGTATTATAATTTAAAATACATGTTTTTTAGTTAATATATTTTAAAATGTAATTTATTCCTGTGATGGCAAAGCAGGGCATTACTCCAGTCTTCAGTGTCACATGATCCTTCAGAAATCATTCTAATATCTGATTTGCTGCTCAAAAACATTTAATTATTATTACTATTTCTTAATTATTATTATATTTTATTTAGGATTACTTGATGAATAGAAAGTTAAAAAGATCAGCATTTATTTGAAAATATTAATATTTTGTAAAATTATAAATGTCTTTACTGTCACTTTTTTGAATTAAGTTATGCAAATCTTACTGATGCCAAACTTTTGAACAGTAGTGTATTTGTAAACAAATTAATTGGAAGATAATGAGAAACATACATTTGGAAGTCAAATGTTGTCAAACTTGTGGCTGTTAGTGACAAGGTTCATGGAGGTAAGATTATGATGTCACCAGCAAGGCTCAGATGCAGCACATTTTACACACACACACACACACACCATTTAACTGAAAGTATGTGCTGTTTGTTTCAGCAGAGTTTATCAGGAGGCCCGGGGAAGACTGGCCGGAGTTTCTAATTGGTTCTGTGTACAGGTAAAGGCCATTAAACTTCAAGCACTACAGCGCTGAATGGGAATCTAAAGCTGAGATGGCGCCACACGAAGAACAAACCGAAATATCAGAATCATCTCAGAAAGAAGAAAGAAAACAACTAAACAATCTGCTGTACTATACTGAAAACCTGGCTTTTGAATATTTTATCCTAGTGTAGCCCTGACCTTCAATTAGGATTATATTTTTTCCCCTTTACTGTTTTTCCTTTTAGAAGCATTTTTTCATCTTTTATTGTGTACACGTTGAATCAACCAATGTTTATTTGATTTCTAGATGTTCTTCGTTGTTCTTGAATGTTCTCTGATGAGAGCGACTATGTAAACATAAAATGTCTTTTTTTGTTTTGTTTTGTTTTTTGAGGTAGTAATTTTTCCAATAGCAGTCATTTCACAGCCCTCGTCTATCACATTTTCAGGTTTCATTTCATACAAGCAAGAAACCGGATTGAAATGACATTTTTAATTCAAGCCTAAACCGCAATGAGTGGGTAACTCAAAAAAAATCTTAGTAGCTCTGTTCTCTGTTTATTGTGATGTCTTGTTAACCATGATTACCTATTTTGGGCAATAAGAGGACTACAATATTTTCACAGTCCTTTTTTATAAATGTCATTTTTGTTGTCGATGAAAAAAAAAAAAAAGAGAAAAGGCTTTCCTTTTAATACTTTGTGAAATGAGATTTAAAAAGAAAAGAATTCTGAAACTGTATATATTATTCTCTTCACTGCATCAAACTGTTTCTGAGAGAGAACCATATTTTTGTGATGGCGTCAGAAGTTGTATCGTGCGCAAGCTGAAATATGTCAGTGCAAAAATATCTTCGAGGGTCAATGCAGTAACTGAGGCCCATCTGTAGCACAAAGGCCGTGATTTACCCCAGTACGGACTAAACTCAATCAAACACTGTTAGCTCGCTTTGTAAATACCGTCGGCTTTACACCTGTGCAGGTGTCATACCAGCATATGGATTAGATAGTACGTTAAAATGTGCACAGCTTATAGAGAATATACTTTACAAGGTATACAGAAATCAGCATTGTAACAAAAGAAAAAAAATCGCCACAAAATCCAAAGCACACATGAATTACGATTTCAAACCGTGTCGAGACATTTCATGTTAGCATTTCATTTCGCATTCTAGTACGAGCTTCTTTTTCCCAACAAGTGTCCATGTGTGTCGAGATTTTTACGATTCGAATAAAAAAAAAGCAATATTTCAAAATGTTTTGAAATTGCTCTACGATTAGAAAAAACTAATCTTTTATACCATTACCTCAGTCCTGTGAGAATTACTTTAAAGGAGATTACAAAGTAATTTATTTTAGCCTGAGACAGATATTGAAAAAGATATTAAAGTGTTGTTTTGAAATTAAGTAAATAATTGCACTGTGAGAGAGAATTTATCATTTTCTATTTGCACATGTGAGCTGACAGTCTCTAACATGGGTCATGTGAAGGACCGCTGTGGAAGCCGTTTGTTTCTTTCCACGCAAGATAACACTTACGAATCTCGAGTCTTGGCTTGCATTGATTCGAAGACTGTACTATTTTATTCTAGAATATCAGAGATGACAGATGAGTTTATTGGTAGCAATAGTTCATTTCCTCAGAAACACTGAAGCCAGTAGCTGCTACACACATTTGTTGTTCATGTGGGGACTGGATTTGATGAGACACAAATGGCATTTAGAAATATGAATTGACTGATGCTGTTATTCGATCTTGTTGAAAATGTTGTATTTTTGTTTATTACATTTTTTTTGTTTGTTTTTTTGTTCATTTCACTAAACTAACAGGTGAGGCAGAATGCTGGATTCTTTCTCAAGAAGGAGACGTGATAAAAGTAATATGATTTTTAAAAATAAGTCAAGAAGAACTTTGTGCTAACTGTTTGAGCTGTTTTAAAAAAGACAAACGTACAACAACAAAAAAGCAAGAAAGAAAATTATCCCGAACATGTTTTGAATTTAAATAGGGATGGATTTTTATCAATATTTTTGTGGATGTTAATGATTATACTAAATATAACAATGACAATAATACAGATATTATGTACTGTATTTATCAATTGTTTCTCTTCATTCCCTGTCACCTCATTCAGTAATCTTATGTTGATCATTGTATTTCAGTAGTGTGTAAAAAAAAAAAAAAAAAAAAAATCCGGAAATGACTTTACCTTGTTAAAAGAGTGCTGTCTTGATACCAGTGTAGTGGTCTATACACTTATTGGTTGGTATTTTTCACATTTCCCCCCCTCTCACTCTCCTTTTGTCGTTTTGCCCTTTCTCTATATCTCACTCTCTCTTTAGTGAGTAGTTGTAGGTGTTATGTACTTAATGTTAAGATGTAGAGGTATTCATTAGCAATTGTAGGACCAGTAAGGATAGAACTTTCTCTTTATAATCATTTAAAGACAAAAAATGCTGAGCGTTGTTTTCATAGTAATTTTTCCTTTTTTTTCTCCTTTTTTATTCCACTGTTTTGCTGGTCTCATATGGTTTCAACTAACCAAAGCTCTCACTGATGAAATCTAGGAGAAAGAAATTGCTGTACGACAGAATTGTAATCAAGGCATTAATTGGATCCCCACCCTTGAATGTTTTAAAAGGGGTGTGCCATACTACCTTAAATGCTAACGCTAGATATGCAAAACCGTTTTTACTTTCGTTCGTTTTTAAAAGGGACGCAAGCTATAATTATGAAAAGGGTGATTTTATTACATGAATGAAAAATTCATAAATATTTTTTTAGTAAGTTCTAACAAAGTAATGATGATGATATAGCCTAATCAGTATAGATATGGGTAAAACTGTAATAGGTTTTTGATATTTATACTCCTCAAAAATATCCCAGTGGCCTACAGCGCTACTTTTTTTTAATATATATACTTTTTTGGGGGGGATTTTATTTTTATGCCTAGATTAATACATACTTTAGTTTTGAGTCACCCGTAACATACAATATGATTGTTTTTGTACTTTTTAATTGCATTGCCAGCTTTTCATTTGAATTCAGCATTCCTAAATTCAGTACCAGACAGCATCATTGTCTGTTCTGATGTCACGCGAATTAGCTTGACTTTACTGTAAATCTAGTGTCACTCTGAATCTGTATTCCTGAATCACATCAGTTCTCAGGGATATCAAACATTAGCCAATGTACCACCTTCACTGGGGAGATTGCTATGCTACTAGTGAGTTACGATCAGCACAGCACAACTTTTAATGAAAGGTGGTTTCTAACTAAAGTTTATTCAATACATTTGAGCGAAATAAAAAGGTGCTGTCGGGATGAACCGTGCACAGCATTTTCTTACTGAAGACATCTTTTTAAACTGCAACACTAAGTGGTTAGTTGTTCTTAGTTGGATGTCTCTTTCTTAACAAGTTGAGTATCCAGCATCCATTTAGGTCTTCATACACATTTAGATGGTCTGCGAATGTTTAACAGCAGATGAAGCACATTTCCCTTCTGCTGTCAAATAAGTGCATGATTCGGTGACTCTTGATTAAAATGAAGGCTGGCAACCCTTTTAAACAGTCTTTTCCATTCGCATCGGTTAGCTTACTGTTTTTTTTTTCCCGTAATTTGATCTCGTAGCTTGGACTTTAAGGTAGCATGGCTCTGTTGCCATCATTTTGTTTTCCGTGGACAGCAGTTTACAGCGGATGAATGTTACACATCTTGCTAGACTAGTTAAATCATTGGAAAATTGTTGGTTTAAAAAAAGAAAATGACCTGGAAGGTGTTGGGTGATTTTGGGAGTGAACTACCGAATCCATTTAAACTTGAATTTTGTGGCAAGTGCTAGGCAATGGCCAAAACGATCATCCCACTAATAAAGCAAAATGTTCTACACTGTAATGTCTAATGTACAGTATACTTGTATACATATACACAGGTAATATGTATGAGTGAAAAAAAAAAAAAAAAAAAAAAAAAAAAAAAAAAAAAAAAAAAAAAAAACTATATATATCTTCTTTTGTTATGTTGGAAACTGCCTCATGACTCATCTCGAGGTGCACTGTATGCGAGTCCACATTGTTTGTTCCTCTGGCTGTTGAATCATGTGTCGTGTAAGAGCTGCAGCAGATGCCTCACAAGGAGGCCCGGTTGTAGTTTAGCTGCAGAATGTGTCGTGTAAACCTGACAAGGACGTGTATATGGTGTCAATAGGTTATTTTTGACACTCGGTCTCGCATTTTGTCCTGAGGCTTCGGCCTCGCTGATTGCCTTGCCCATTCCTAACACTTGCCCATTTTTTAATGTTAACGGACTTTTTACCGCGAGAACTGACTGAACGGACTGACGTCTGAAAGCATCTTTCAGGTCTTCTTGTATGGCTTGCTCAAGCCCTGTTGTAAAATAAACTAAAGTGGATGGGGGTCTCTCACATCTCAGATGTGGAAAGTATAATTTTATATTTGTATTTTCAAATAATAATGATAATAATAATAAAAATGTTTGTTAAAGGTTTCCATCCTCTACAGTGGTCCGAAATCACTGTGGTTTGTCTGGACAGATAAAAAAACAATATAATAAAAATACTAAAAGTGTTTTGAACCATTTCACTCATGGTTTTTATTTTCAACTTTTTTCAAGCAATTGATTTGTGATTCAAAAGAAATGAATATACCTGCAAAAGATTGTATGCCAGAACATGCACAACGATTAAAATGCACAAAGTTGAATACAGAGGCCAACAGCTCTTGTGTAAGTTTGTTTTCATTCTCACATTTGTTTACATCCGTAAATTTGATTCTGACTTGTTGAAGGCTACACACATAGTGAGATATATATTAGATAATTGTAGAAATACATCATTAGAGAAATGCTTTTCCACTGGTGCTTCACAGATCTGTTCTGAAATGGTCACATGCATAAAATACATAGATAGAATAACAACATAAATAGGCTTAAGAGGGATAAGTGTTTTTGTTGTTTATTTTCAAGTCTGTGCCCATTAAACTCTATTGTATGTTTGGCACCAATTCATGTTTTATTTGGTAGAAGCAACTAGATTAGACAGATGCCAACAAAGACAGGGTTCTTGACATGCCCTCATTCTTGATAACCATGAATGAAAACTATGCAATGTAATGCAAACATTAAATACAAGTTCACTTGCCAAGAGGATAAACATGGTTTCTGAACACATTATTATGAGCAGTGAATTATTGTCTGCCAAGAGCACAAAACCAAATTCATTTGACATTTAGAAAACAAACAATCCAACTATAACGAATGACTATAAATCACACTTCTCTGTTGTTTATGCATTTATAAAATTGCTGGTTTTGAAATTCTGCCAATTGTTTGTTAGAAATGTTGCTTAATGTTGGGCCTGTGCAGTTTATGGTAATATTAATACACTTAAATGTTTGGTTTGATCAAAATGTTACTGTTTAAAAAAAACAATCTCAAGTCAACAATCTTTATAAAATGTTTTGAAATGAATAGTGAGAGATAAAAATGTAATCCTTTTTAGTCATTTATGTAACACCATAGAAAGAAAAATGTCCTTGTGCAATTGGTTCAAATAAAGCTCAAGAGGTCAGAATTTAAAGCCTTAAAGGCTCAGTCGAGAGCCTCAGTCCATCTTAGAAAATAAAGTCTTACAAATCTCTGCCACTGAAATGATACTGCTATATGTTTTGGTTGTCGAGTTGGTTTCAACTATAACAATAGCTACATCTCGATTTGGACTGTTTTTGTCGTACATTCCTAATTAGAAATGTTTTAGAGAGAAGGATTTTTTTTTTAAAAAGGCCTAAGAAAATATAGGAATGTTCAGGGGGAAAACATGATTTCAGAAACAACACCCTTTCATACATTTTTTTCCCCAAGACGTACTGTACACAGAATCCAATCAGACAGTCCTATTGTTGTGTGGTACATTTGTGTCTTCCCAGAGCCTAATCAAGAGGTGTTTCAACCAGGATGAAAAATGCAATGTGTGCAGGCTGGCAGAAATTAATGTCATTTTTAATTTGAGTCGCTGTCCCATTCTCAAATGTGAAATTGCCTTGCTGAATGTAAGGTGTGACAGCTATTATAAATGTGTGAAATCCATCGTCCCCGTGCCTTCCTCGCCCCTCTCTCTCTCCCTCCTCAGATCCTGGATGAGCAGCCTCCTCATAAGTCACTTCACTGTAGCTGCCACCCCCTCTCACTGTAGCCCTTGGATAGTGTCATGACTCATTGTGTTCACTGTTTGCAGGAGAGAAATACTGAGAGAAATCTCAGCTTCCCTCTTATCAGGAGACCACTTAGACAGGAGAGCTGCAGCACTGCATCCTAACCTGTTCAATCGCAGAAAAAAACGTGATTCTGTCAAACAGGTCCACTGAAAGCGCGTTTATCTCATAGTAAGGAAGGGGGAGTCTCTTTGTGTCGTATATGTACTTGCAAGCAGGTGTTTGCCACTTGCAGTAGTAGTAGTATGGGAAAAGCTGGTCATTACCGTAGTATAAAGCTCAAGTCCCAGGGATGGCAGCCGTGAATTAATGTTAAACCCCACCCGATATACGTATACTCAAGTTTGTCCCTTCCGAAAACACTCTGTGTACATCGCAGTGTCACAATGGGGTTAATTGTACCTGGAGACCTTTGTGTCATGATGCCTAGCAACAAAGCACTGGCGTAAGTATCAGCTGACTTAAGTACACCAATTAAATAGTTTGAAAAATGACTGCAGGTGTCAGGAACGATCTCGAGAGAACTCATTTGGAGAGTTCTGGGTTCTCTGGTGTATATTTAAGACAGAGCTGCCCAACCTTTAAGGTCTGCTGGTGTGTTTATACGAGCTGAAAAATATCACAGGCTCCCCTCTGCTCGCTCCCAAAGCCTCTCAGAGAAGTGTTTTAGTAACTAACTTTGCTTTACACAAGGCAAGACACAAGAAAGAACTCCGAGGGGGTTTTGCCACTACTTTTATGTTCTTGTTGGTGTTTGTTTAACCAGGGACTTTTATTACACGGTGCTCTGGAATACCTGATTCTGATTGGTCAATTGTAGCATTCTAAAGTCAAGTATTAATTTTAAATACTTTCGGTCCTTGAATTTGATTGGCTGACATGGTTCTAAGAGCGCATGCCCCCTGTGGTAGTCCAGCATCAGTGTGAATGTTCACTTTATAAAGGCCTGTTCACAACAAAGATTACAAGGATTAGGTCCACACCACAACTAATACAGTAACGATACAGAGAAAACATATCGGTGGAAATACGAATTCATTCATGAATAAAGCAAGCGATTGTTTTCATGAGTGAATAATTGGTTCATTCACTGAAGATTCGTTTAAAACCACTGTAATTCCTCAGAACTGAACAAGTGACTTGCTTTATAGGTGAATCATTGAATCATTCACTCAATCGATTTGTTCCAAAATGCTGTGGCTCCTTTTCAAAGTGTTGGTGGATGAAAAATGAACACTGGCAATAGTGTGTCACTAAATAGGCCTACACAGACCCAATATTGTCACAAACAAGACCCAAATGTAAGTCACTCACAATCAAATTCACACACTTGTTTATTGAACTACTCTATAAAAGTGATGTCACGATCTGTTGACTATACGTGTCTGTGTTTACATTAAGGCGGACAGTGCATTTGCTAGTATTACATTACTTAAAAGTAATGACTGTTTCCTAGCTCTATGTTTTAATATAGTTATTTCAACTCAATCAGTCACTATTTTATGTCCATATGTAATTGGTATCTGTCTGCTAAGCAGAATAATGTACAGTAAATCATACATTAATGTATAATCAGCTGATCAGTATGACAAAATAAACCCTTTGAGGGAGACACAAGACCTATTCACGCTGTCAGGGTTTATTTTGTGATAATGGCCAGCATTACATACCAGTTGTGGTCCATTATTTGGAGCTCTCCTGATTGAATTTCAATGCATGATCAAACTATAATTAACAGCAGGGCCTCTAATTACTCGGCAGGTGTACGGTGCTTGAGAAATTATCTCATTGCAGTGTCATTGGAAGTGTGCAGGCCATAGTTGTAAAATCAGATCGTTTCCACTAGAGTTGTCCACCCACTATGGCTCTTCATATCCACAGTGGAAACTGCATTTTTAGCAGATGACACTTTATAAGAGGGCTGTTGATGAAAAACATAATGGCGTCCTCATTATTGCTCCTCTCGGCGAAGCGATCGATGACCGAAAGAGTTCTGCGGCTTTCACAGAATGGATATCCACAATCGTTTATGGTGTCAGGAGCAGCACGAGGGTTCGGATGTGATCACGCATTAACATCAAGTGCGATCAGGGAGACGGAGACCGTCCCGTTCTGAATGAACCCAGACATTTTTTGGGATTAGAAACCTGTTCAGCCCCTTGTCTTTGCTGATGAGTATTTGACTTCTAACTGCGAGACATCCCAATCATCTCCACTCCCCCAATACTCCAATCAGGGCCTCATTAGCATCTGACACTACCTGTCATTAACAAAGCTCTCTAATTAGGAGCCAATCAGCCCTCTCAGGAGCCCTCTTCTGAATGATGTGTGTTTAAAGCAGGAGCACGCGGTGAGCTCAGATTGCAGGCGAGGTGTGATTTTAGAGGGGAGAACAGCGTGCTTACCCACCTAGTGTACTAGCACTCAGGCAGATGGAGGAAAATTAAATCGCTCCTGACATTTTTTATAGTCATCTGCCTCTTAACGTCAAAGAGAGAGAGGACTGCTTTTTTGAAGGCATTATGTATGTCACTGAATCAGCTGTGAGAGCCATATGTCAGCAAAAAAAATCTAACATGTTGAGTGAGTGAGACATATGGACTGAAATGATTTGATTTGTTCAAAGACAAAATACAACTTGTTATTTTGCTTTTGTTTTGCATAAACATCTACTTTCATAGCCTGTTTGCATTCTTCAAGATCCAGCAAGAGCATTTCATGTACACTTGTGGCTCTGTGTACTTTTAAGAAAAATCTTCAAACACATATTTATGACTCTCACAAGTTTCATTTGTATATAAATTCATACAATATTTAAGCCTGATTGGAAATGACGTGCAATAAAACCTTGATTTGACGTTTTCTTCTGACGTTTTCTTCTTACGTGTCATATATCATCTCATGCACCTTACTGACATGAATGTTGCCTTTTTGGTAATACACTCACTTGAAAAGGTTTTATTTTATCACTCATTATGTAACATTAGTTTAGATTATTAATAGCTTTAAATATAGTAATTAAGATTTTTATGAGGGATTTTCATAGTTTTAGAACATTTCCATCCAGAACAGGATAAAAACAATCAAATCTATGTATAAAAGGCATTGCAATATAAATGAAGGCAAAATCCAATGGCTCATTAAATTGTCCAAAAAAAAAAATCAATACTGAATGGCCTAACTATGCTTGTGGCAGTCATATCCTGCATATAAAGGTAGGAAAGCCTCTCGTAAACCTCTAATAAACCCTCTCAGCTGGCCATATTCAAATCATTCGGTTATGGTTAAATGAGAAATGAATGAACATGAATGTCAAATAATTCTTTGTCAGGCTAATTCTGAAGCTATTCCGACTCTACGGAAATTGTAGGGTTTCCGGTAAGACGGGGAGGAGGGCTGGGTTTGCTCAAAGGTAATTTCTTAATTTGTGTGGTTTCATTATGCTTAAAAAAGCAATCTCTCTCCTGTGACTGTGTCAAATTGACTCAGTACGGCAAAATGCACTCATCTGCATAGCTGTCACAACGGCTCATAAGATCTGGCACCCAATAACTTGTGCACAATGTGCAGAATTACCGGTGTCACTTTTAATGTGACATTGCAATTTACATCACACACCATAGGGACACGTGCACATTTCAAGTGGTTTGCATGGTTAATGGCTGGAACGTTATTTGCATTATAATTTGGTGAGTGTGAAGTGTAATCAAGCTACATTGACTCTTGGGGACTGTGGTGGCACGGTGAGCGACGTCACAGCAACCCAAGAGCAGTGCTGCTTGGGCTCGCATGCAAATTTGCTGTGCGTGGCCAATCTGATGCGCCCCTGACTCGGGCTTAGTTTGCATATTCCACAGTTGGCACGTTAGACCCCACAAAGCCCCTCTAGCCTCTCTTCAGCTCTCATTAGTGCCAGTGAAATAGTATGCTGATGCGCTGGCAAACTTCAGTTGTAAGTTAAACACATTTAGATCTGCTTGATACAGAAGAGAGTTATTTTTGGACTTTCCTAGACCGCTTACGTGAAAGCCGTGTGATGCTGAGAAAAATCGCTGACTGAAGACTTGTTCATTTACATATGCATTTAGTTCACGTCAGTCAACAGTGCATTCGTGACGCTTCGTATTAATTCAGCATGTTTCTAAAGAAAGTTCCGAGTCACAGAGCCTCTCGAATAAAATAACAGTAATATTTTTGTAGATGAGTATCTTTGCCAATTATAAGCACAATCCGTTAGCATTCACATTCATTTCAGTAGCAGCCGCTGGAACCACCAGAAGTGTGATTTATAATCTGATGTATTTGCACTGTTTTTGAGCAAATAAAGGTCCTTTTTATGCTTGCAAGTGTGGTAAAAAAAAAAAAATCTAATTATATGGTGCTTGCAAAGATTTTTTTTTTTTCATCTGAGTACATGGCTACTTTTGAATGTTTGAATGGATAAAGATGGTGCAGCCAGATGGTTACAGCATCTACCAGCAGTGGATAAATAGCCAAACCTCGACTCTTCAGGCAAGTCAAGTACACAATCATCTGAACATAATTACCTGACAAGAGAGAAGTAAATCCTTCCCCTTATGGGCAGAGAGATTATGTTTCATACACAATTACACATCCTCATAGGTAATCACATTGCAAAACAGCAACCAAAAACCTTACCTAGATTGAAACAATTCTATAATTAGGATCATTTCCAATTAATTGGCAGATGTTAACTTCGGGAACACACAGGTTGCTTTTAGTAGGTTAGGTTAGTAGTGCCAGGAATCGATATACCACTCCATTACTTACTGTCACATTTCCTGTACATCGCATACATGTCATAATGTCATTACTTTGTTCTTGGCTTTCGCTAACACTATCAAACCACAAGTCATAATCAAGAATAAAACAACCAATCAATGTTGGTGTTATTATGCATTGCACAGCATTAGAGAGCACCCATCAAGGTTTTCACTATGAATGATAGCATTGTTTATTTGCATTAGCACCCGATTCACTAAAGGAATTATGCAAATCAGGTATCAGCTCAAACATGCCCACAAAGTCGGTTCTGACTGCAATTTGGGAAGCACAACACAGCTCTTGATGATATGCCATGTTTTATTGGGACTGGATATACGTGTAAAGTGTGCTTTTGCACACCGTGTGCTGATATATGTTTGATTTACTCCATCATTTGTTCGATTACTGCTAATGTGATTGCTAGAAAATTTATATAAATTACTATTTTAAACCAAATTCAGTTTACTACCTGCTTTGCGCTGACAGTGAAGTGTTCATTTTTATGTTTTGTGAATAAAGTGCAACCTATAATACGTACAATTTAAATACGAAGGTGGCACGTTTGTGCTGAATTGAATGAGAATGACTTTAAATTTAAATGTACCGCAGTGGTGTTTAGCACCTGATTAAACTCGATTGCCTATGATTAGTGAATAAAACGCAGGTTTTTGCACTAAAATGACTACAGTAAGTACGCTTAGTGGATTTATTTTCATTCTACGCTATGATTCACCTGCAAAATAAAATGGTGATGAAACAAAGCAAAAAGACTGAAAAAAACAAGTGGGTGTAGTTAACGCTCAGCAGTCAAACCAATCCAGAAAAACAAGTAAAAGAAAATCAATTTACACAATCTGGAAAAGACAAAACAGCCATTGCCTAGGCTTTATGGAGAGCTAAAAATGTATCCGGAGTAAATAATTCAGAAGCCATTAGTGATGCTTTGTAGTCGCATTTATAATAGGAAAGCGAATGCTTGCATGAGTAAGACTCTGTGGAGGATAGGACCCATGATTGGACACGTTTTTTGGCACAGTCAACAGCCGTTTTCAATGTGCATGTGTTTATTTCTATAATGAGATCAGAGAGTTAAATATTTGGTATTCCGCTCATATGGAACAGGTTGCACAGTGTCACTGTTAATTAAAGGCAGTTTCTACTAATCCAGCAACGCTTCCTGACTAGATTTCGGTTGTCCCTCAAGTAAATTATCTTGAGCACTGATAGTCCCTCTCCCCTCTCGCTCTCGTTCAGTTTCTCGTCTCTGTCTACCCACTTTTCCTTTTACCACTCAGGGTATTAATCATGGTTGGCATTTGATTGCAAGACTTCAGGAATTGCTGACACAAACCCAGATCCTTTGTCATGATGCTGTTTCTCTGTAGAGATTTGCCACATTATAAACTGCTCTCAAAGGAAAACATAAAAGCTAATCATATGACAAGCTGTGTATCTATCTAGCGGTCTAAAGTCTCTGTGTAAGAGTATCCAACATCATCATTAGGATAAAGAACGGAGGAATCAATCTTTCACAATCAAAGGATTTGGGGAATGCAATGCATTTTGTACCAGAGTTTAGCTTTGTACGTCGAAAGCCTAAATAACTCTAGCGCTGTAAAGAAAGAAGAGAGTCAAAATATAGTCAATCAATATTCCACAAGAAAAAGACATGCTAAAGTGGAGTTGGCAATTATAGAATAAGTGTTTGGGTGTGTGTATATACGTGTTTGCAGTGTTGCAGGCTTGACTCGGACAAGTTAATTGAGTTTGGAGAAGAGACCATAGGCCGTGTGTTTACAATAGCACTCTTAAGATGAACTGTTATAGGCAAGAAAACATGCCTGCCAGGGAACAGACATTTGGATAGACATAAACAGTTTATTTAGAAAGCCTCCGCTCAGGCCAAAGTGCATTATATTGACAGCTGTTATAGTCTGAAATTGAATGCAATCTGGTGCAATCTGTTGCGCAGTAGACATAATGCATCCATGGAGTTTTTTTAAATCAACATCAAGATTTTTTTGTAAACATTTATATGAATAAATAAGGGGAAGTGTGTTATATCCTTAAGTTTGCATATAATACTGAGTCACCATTTTGCCTTCGCCAGTTCATTTTAAATGATCCTTCATTGTGACGAATTATTATTTTTTTCTTTCAACTAGAAACTATTTTGTATATTTATTATAGATGTCTAAACTGTTACATACACATACTTTTATAAGATTTCTATTTCAAATAAATGCAGCTCTTTTGAACAATGATTCAATTAAAGAATAAACCGACGGTTTCCACAAAATTATTAAGCAGCACAGCTGTTTTCAACTTTGATAATAAGAAATGTTTCTCAAGCTCCAGGATCAGATATTAGAATGATTGCTTCTTCAGTGAACATGAAGATGGAGTAATAGCTTTGCGTTACAGGATGTAAATCACATTCAGATGATATTTAAAAATAGAAAGCAGTTATTTTAAAATGTCATAATATTTCCCAATTGCTGTTCTAGTGTCTGTTAATGACAATTACTAGATTGTTTTAGGGTCATAAGCGTTCCATGGAAAAATGTCTGATCTAGTCACAAGTTTTCTCCCATGTGCAGCCACCAACACGCACCATTGCCATTAACCTCACCCACTAGTCCTCCGTCCCTTTAACCATGACACAGATGAGATGGTGCCCCAAAGATTTTGCCGGCAGCATCAAAACAAATTAATCTTCAGATATTTCTTCGATCCAGGATACACCACCGAGCCCTCACCCCTTAAGGTCTTCCACGCTCCTTCATGTGACCAAATGTAATCTTTCGCATTTCATTTGCACGCACATTATTATTTATATCGGCTAGATTTACTGTGAGCGATGGCACAGATTGGATTCTGGTCAAGGGCTCGGGCAGGTTGTGGAGGGAGGGGAGGGGGTTGGGAAGAGGCTCAGGTAATTATAATGGAAATGAATGTGGGTCTGGGATGAGGCAGAAGCCCGGCTGCTGGGAGGGCTTTATTAAATATGGAACTACTGTGATCTGATCAGGGCCCTGAGGATATTGACCGCCTCAGAAGGAGATAACGGTAAAGAGGGCAGGGGAAACGACAAGCTGATGGATGTATTATTTGTGTAAAGGTCTGATCGACGAGGCGGGTGATTCGTTTACAGAGGAGGAATCAGCACGTTCAAATTTGATCAAACCCCCCCCACTGTCCTTTGGTACCCCCCTCTGTACCCTCGCCTTTGGCTCGGTGCTCTGAAGAGGAGGCCACAGGTGATCATCAAGAGCCAGATGGCCTGCATTACCTTTATGAATAGAATATGAATGTGAAGCTCTGGCTTTGCGGAACAGACGTCTGTGGTTTTCTTCCAGGGGTGACGCTGTGAGATGAGGGTCAGGGGAGTTATCCTAACAGGTCCTACACTGATCTGACTTGATTTTTTTTTTTTTATGGATTTGGCTGAAGATGCCTGCTTTTACACAACCAGAATATTGCACTTAATGTTATTCAGCATTTTATTTTATTTTATATCATTTTCAATCGATACAAGTACCTGTTGTGTCTGAAGAATGTGTTCTAAACACTAGGCCATTCACAACTTGTTTTATTGTTCCTTACATTAAATCTGATATCAAAATGTAATCTATGTATACTACTCGTCAAAAGTTTGGAATATTTTTTTTAACCAGTGCTCACCCAGGCTGCATTTATTTAAACAAAAATAAAAATACAATAAAACAGTAATATTGGTAAAATCTTATTTACCATTTAAACTAACGGCTTTTTATTTTAGTCTTTAAATATCATTTTTCGGTGATGGGAAACCGATGCAATCACAGACACCCTTCAGAAATCATTCTAATAATGTTTATTTATAAATGCTGAAGAATCAGTGGCTCGAGACCTGCAGGTGTTGGGTGATGAAAATTTAGCTTTGAGGGCGGTCATCACAGGAATTAATTAATTAGAAAATATATAGATAGAAAAAACTTTATTTGAAAATTGTGATAATATTTGCACATGATTCTTTACTGGGATTTTGATCAAATAAATGCAGCATTAATGAGCATAAGAGACATCTTTGAAAAACACTTAAAATCTTAATTATTCCAAACGTATGACACATAAATATCCAGCTATTTTAGTTATCTCACAGCTTGCATAAAAAGAGCTCTGCGGGACACAAAGCGATTAAGGTTTGAGCTACAGATGAATTGATGACTCCATTATGGTCAGGCTCATTATGGTTAAAGGTTGATGCCCATTTTCCACAAGTTGATATAAAACTTTAGGGTCTTAATGAAAAGTCTGTAACAACGTTTGGTTAAAATTTCTCAACGGTAGGTAAAAAACACCTTGTTTTCAATTAAATGTTTTTTTTACCCTGTCAAAAACAGTTCTTTTCAGATCAAGCCGTTTTTTGTAGCTTTTTCCTTTAAATGTTAATGAGCTCTGCGGACCCCGCCCCTCTCTTCCGAGCCGCTCTAAGAGAGACTGTTTACTTTAGCCCCATTCATCGTGAAACTTGCTAATTAGAACATTATTAGGAAATGCGATTTGCAAAAGATTCATTACAAAACATTATACTAACTTCTTCTGTAGATGAGGCTGGATCATGAATGATTGACGTCGAACATAGACAATATTTATGAAGATTGGGGGCGCATTCCTTCAGAACAACAACGAAACAACTGCGAGCTCAGCGGCTCAGAGTCAGAGTAAACGATGATCGCTATGGTCATTAGTACATCAACAAACAGAACACCTCAATCGATTAGGAGTCATTCTTGTCTACATCTGCTCCGGCGGGGGACCCACTGGCGGACAGAGGGCAGCTCACTCAGGGCGGGTCTAAGTTAAGACACCAGTCCAGTCTGTGCTGAACGCTACTGTCAATCAAACTACCGTGGAGGGGCCTGTCTGTGTGACGGCACACAGACAGGCATCTGAGATCGGCTCGATTTGAGAAAGGTGAAAACATTTAACGAAATAAAAAACATTTCAGTTCAAACAACTTGAAAGTGCAAGAGTCATCCTAGGGAAACATTAAGAAAAATGGCGCAGGGGAAGAAAATACCTTCAGATTCTGTACAGTCAAACATGTTGTCTTTTTAACAGACTACCTCGATCCCCGGAATTCAAGCGAGAGCTGGACTTAAAAAGGAAAAATGTATTCTCAGCTCAGCGTAGTGTGTTGGGCAGACACAGGTCAAGCACTCATATTAATAAAACCCAAAGGGCTCTTGGAACCACTCCTCTACTCCACCCCAAGGCCAGAGCAGCCATGTTCGTGCAAGAGGGACAGCAGAATATCTTTGCTAAATCTGATCTTGTTAAAGGCCACATTAAATATTGATCAACTCTGAAGATACTCAATGAGGCTAGTTCTGCAGTCTGCCGGTGTGAGTTATGATCGGATGTGATGGGCCGGTTTGGGATCCTGCGTGGAAGTCCAGAGAGAGGGATTGCAATGAAGATAAACATCAAACCACAACAATGTATGTTGAAAACTGGATACAGACTGATTCTGGGCTTGTTCATGAAGAACACTGTGCAGCTTTTGAGTCTTTTTTATGATTTAAATAGTTTTGCTTAATCTTTTAGTTTATTAAGGATATCTATAAAGGAATATTACAGGTTCAGTACAAGTTTAGATCAATCAATCAACAGCTTTTACAGTGTAATTAACCGGAGAATTACCACACACACAAAAAAACATTCCTTGCTGTAAGGTCAATCTTAATATGAGGTTTTCTGTTGTCATGGCAACAAAGTTTTAAAAATTGGATATAACTTTG